>BSBK01011816.1:0-61020 GCA_027943335.1 Chamaecyparis obtusa
TAATATATATATTATATATATATTATACATATATATATAATATTTATATACATATAATATAGATATATATTACGCTGAGAGTAATCCTTCTCAAGGCGTCTATTTTCTTTAAATTGTAAGCTGCAATAGGTGCCTCAGAAGGATTACTCTCGGTGTAATATAATATATATATATATATATATATATATATATTATATATATATATATATATATATATATATATATAATATATATATATATATATATATATATATATATATATATATATATAAGCTAGTTTAAACTATGTTTTGTAATATAACAACAATGGACATGAAATTAATGATAAGTTTGATTTATATCTCTATGTACACCTAAAGAGCATTGAAGTCCACAACCTGTTCTATCATGAGGCCACCAATATCATAGTAACATCTTGTTACACTCCCAACTCATAATTATACAAGGAGGTTCTACTATAGGCTACTGATATACTAGAGCTCTTATAATTAGGGAAATGTTAGAGTTTTCTGTAATTTTGACATTTTAAGAGAGCCATGCAATGAATCAAACGTATGTCATGTAGGTATGTGACAAGAAGTTTACAGAACTTTTTCTGAATCAAGGGCTTTTGGGTCGATGGAAATGTAGTGTTAAGTATGACTTATTCAAATGTAATTGTCCTCAGAATAAACTAAAATATAAAATGTAAATCATAGAAGCCATCTACTTACTTTTACATTGGGAAAAAATGATAGATATATAAACCAGACCTCCACAAATTCAAATTATCATACAAAAATTATAAATACAAATGAATAAGATTGTATTCCTAGTTAACTACTTTCCTCTCACAAATCCTCAACCCAAAAACTATAGAGGCATTGCAACCTCTCGAGGAGGGCATATGTAAAGTTTCATTGTCAAAATCCATTCCCTTGAATTACTTAATCATTGTCCTTTCCCAAATCCAAGCTCTTATCATCCAGAACCACTATTACTGATATTATACTCTGAACCATCCACAAGGCTGTACTATTAGCATAATCTATTCCACCACTAACACTTGTTTCACCACCAAAATAAATTTCTCGACTTCCATTAGGGCCCCGTTTGTTTGTTGGAATTGGACCAGAATTGGTGGCAACACTTCTCGATTTCCATGAAATTCATTATTGGTTCCTCAATTTGCAATTTGGGTTATGTGGGGCAAAACCTAGTTTAGGGCCCTAAAACCAGCGGCACCATCTTCCCAATGAGGAGGTGGAAATTTGTTTTCATATTCTAGTTTTCATAATTTCTAAACCAAATTTAATAATTGGTCGGGTCCGTCATCTTCCCGCTTTGATTTTTTGGGTTTTGTTTCCCATTTTCGAAGGGTTTGGCTCTCTACGGATGTAAAAGTCTCTGTTGTATGCAAGTGCAAGGGTTTCATCTTGCAAAAAACTCTTGCAAAAAGTCTGTGACTAGGTTTAAAATGCATTGTAGTTTCATGTGAGTGGGGGATACTATGGAAAAAGAAAAGTTCGTGACGGGTTTCAAAATCTGCATTGTTCGACTATTCTTCTCGATACGCTTTTTCTCGGCTTTCATCCTATTTTCATTCTGGTTTGTCAAATGATTTGTTTAAAACTTTGTTAAGGCAATTTCTATATAGTTGATGGTAATAAAAAACTTAAATCATCTGTAATTCTAATATACCCACATATGCCAAGATGGTTGGCTTCAAATGACACTATACTGAAATTTTTATAGCTTTGTGTGATTAGGGCAATTTCTATATTGATCCTGCTTTTAGCAAGGCTTTGAAAATGCTTTTTAGCGGGGTTATTTGTTCATATTGAAGAGTTTTTATTGTTTTGTGCGGGAATAGGCTAGAACTGAGGTGTCTTTTTTTGTTTGTGACAATGCCAAACTTTGTTACAGCTTTGTGTGATTAGGGCAATTTCTATTTGGTTGATGGTAATAAAAAACTTAAATCATCACCCACAGCTCAAAATATCTGTAAATCATCTATAATTCAAAATATCTTCAGTTCTGTTAATAGGCGACACTATTGCTTTATTTCACATGAGAAATGGAAACTGTTAAGTTTAGTAGTATATAAAACTGTGACATAGATTTAGTCTTGTTCCCAGAGCGGATGCTTCTTTTGGCTCTCATAATCATAATCCAAGGTTCAACTTCTTGTTAATTGACAATCTCGTAAATGAGAGGCAATAAACAGTGTTGTAAGAATGATAGTTCGGTTTCCAAACAGTTACCACTGGTATGGTAACAGTTGGACCCGTTAGGCAGCAATGGAAGTCTATATTTGTATGTCCAATCAGAGATTGCGACAGGAAACCTTTGAAGTGGATTTCAATAACAAAAACCCAAATTCTGAGTACGCTCTCTGTTCTTGTTTTTTTTCATTTTGTGATGTACTGATAGTTGCAATTAGACATATGAAAATAGGAGAAGTACACAAAGCAATGAAACTTTTCAGGAGGGCATTAGAATCAAAGTGCTATGTTGATGTTGTTACTTTCATGGTCATTATCTGTGGACTTTTTAAGGCTGGCAGGCCTGGAGATGCCCGTGAATTGTATAATCAGATGTGCAACAGTGGTGTGGTTCCAAACTGCTATACATATAATGTTCTACTGGATGGCTTTTGCAAAGCTCGAGATATAGAAGCAGCAAAGAAAACATTTGACACGATGCATAGTGTAGGCTTTGGTCCTGACATAGTTTCCTTCAACACCTTAATAAACTTTCTGTGCAAATCCGGTCTTGTTCATTTAGCTCCTGACCTCTTTATGAAAATGTTGGAATCTGGATTTGTTCCTAATGAAATAACTTATGGGTTACTTGTTGATGGTCTGTGCACAGTAGGTAGACCAGACGATGCTTATAAACTACACGTAAACCATTTAAAGTGTCACTGTAATCCAGTACCTAGTAAGCCTGATTCAAATGACATAAAAAACACAAGTTCTAGCATTATGCTAGATAGCACAAAGAAAGGCTTTTCTAGTAAGCCTATACTAAATGATAGAACATTGCGGAGACTGTTTAAAAGGGTACACATTGCTAATAAGGAAAAATAAGCTCCATGAAACTACTATTCCAGCTCAAAGTTTTGAAACTATGGTGGACAATGGAGGATGCATGGCACTCCTGACATTCCGTATGATGCTTTACAAGTCAAAGGTGCTAGCAGAAAGTCTCTCCAAATTGTTTTTTTATACAACTTAACACAGGTAAGCTAATTGTTTCTTTTTGTTGATAATTATTTTCTAATGTAACCTTATAACCAAATTACCTTTTCTTGTTCTAAGTAACGATTCAAAGGTAACATTACATACAACTTCCCATCCTCCCAACATGATAATAATTTTAATTTCTCTCATAAACTGTTAGCTCAGGCTCAAATTTTAGATAAACCGTTATTAGAATAACATAATTCTTATTGGTAGAATCATGATCAAGTCATCTCAGTGATTGTAATTTTGTACTTCTATCATGAATTATTATTCATGCATTCATATAATTTATCTTTATCTAACTGAAAATAATAATGTAGCTCACACAAATTATAAAAGCCTTAAGTCATACCTTCTAATATATCACTCAAGGATTCAAGCCTTTTTCCAAGTATAATCTTATAACATTGAGATGCCTAATTGGATATCAGTAGCCATCCATTACCCAATCCTTGCTTTCAATGCTACTAGTATTTGCAACAAGATTTCATATCTCTTACCCTACTATGGAGCTGATCAAACATTGGGCAATGGAACTTGTGATGTCTGACTATGCTATTCAATAAATAATCATTGTTTGGAGTATTTGAGAATGCCTCCCACTTTATTGGAAGAAGTTTTTCCCCTGAGCAAGGTTAATTGGACCTTGTTCAAGCACCGTAAATTTAGGTTAAGGATTCATTAAGTTACTTGAAAAGTAAACTCTATCTGTTCAACCTTAGCTCTTAATGCTTCCCTAACTTTATTAATAATTCTGACATAAAATCTTTCTTACTTATTCATTTTTCTAATCAGTCAATAATTAGGGGATCTCTCTCTTCTTCACTGCTTATTCATTCCATAGCACATTCTCTATTAGATATAGATTCATAACTACTGTAACCCAAATTTGATGTGCCCACGGCATTAAACTACTAGAAAGCAATTGTTTCACAGTATCACTATCGACCGAGTAATAGATGTATCGGTATTGACTATCATAATAAAGTTTTGTTATGAGATTGTAATTGTTTTGATTACACTTTAAGCACACTAGAACAACGCGACGCCCATTGTTAGACTGACTAAAACCTTGGTGTTGGTTCTATCACGGAGTCGTGCCCCTAATTTGCAACCTCACCATGGGATCCCAATGCCGATGGTAGAAAAGAAAATTAGGGAAGGTTTGTCAAAATATTCAACACTCAGAAATAGGTAGTCAGTACCTACGCTTCAAGCCGATGCCCTAGTTAGGTATTTATTCTGTGTTTAACCAGCGAAATGAATAAATGTTGCAATAGTGTAATAACTGGTTATATTCCATTGCAAATAAATCAGCGGAGTAGAGATTGTTGTGACAAGAAGTGAATGGCATGAGTTCTAAAACTGTTAAGAACGGATTCTAGATTCAACAAAGATAATAGCATCAAATCCCAATTTCTTTAAAAGTCCAGTTGAAATCAACCTAGTCCGATCACCTAGGATAAGATGTTCCTATGACCATTCAAAGACACTGTATAAATTGTTGTTGTTATGTAGTGTCTCAAAACCAAAAACAGGGGAACAAGATTTAGTGCCAAAACATCATTAACCAAATCCACTAGTGAACTCATAGTGAAGAACACAGTGGAAGACCAAACCATATAGTGGAGGAAAAATAGTAAATCATATATTTGGAACTTGAAAATACCCACTGATTGAGGAAAATTCATTTGGAGAACTACTCGGTCTACATTTGAAAGTGTAGAACTCTTTTTGCAAATAGTAAAATAGAGTTGAAGTAATAACTACTTATGCTTGTGAAGGAAGCAGTATTGACTGCTTGATGATGCTTTGATTAAAGAGATGTTGACCGATACCACAGTCTACTATAAACTAATCTATGGGTACCTAGAAAATAAGGAGTGTCCTTGGAAGTTTTTTTTTAATTCCATTTAGGAAATTGATGTTTAAAAAAACCATCTTGTGCCTAAAAGTAATCAGTTATTGGTAGATTTAGTGGACACCATTATTTTAAGACATTGTCAGATTGTTGTGACTGGGCTTAACCCTTTGTTGGGATGGTGAGACAAAGGAAATGGATGCTGCAATATTTTTAAAAGCTATCTTAATCACATTTTCTTAATTAAATATTCTAGATAATCCTTTTCATGTAGCATTCATAACCAGACAAGAAGACTGAACTACAAACAGGAAACAAATTTAAACCAATACAAAGAGGGCTCTTTTTGTTTCTCCAACCCATACTTGTTTAGATTTGACGATACAAAATTGGAAAGGCCACAATATTTATAAACAAATTAAGGAAAGTAAACATTTTTGTGCTTTATGTGATGGATGAATGCATATCTTTGTGATTATGTCCACATTTCCTTGTTCATATCATTTTGTTTGTCCACATTTTAGGCCATTGATGGATCCTATTAATAATATTGACGTTCTATGATGGGTAGTTGTGGAGAACACATATTCTCATTTTCTCATAGCTCTTATTGCTTGTGTTGTCATAGCCACAATAGTGGTGGCCTGAGAAGGCAATGCACAAATGGGTAAACAAAAAAGAAAAGGAAATGATTTTTAAAGAATGGTTATTCATTCCAACAATGTGGATTGTCATGATCAGATTCGCATGAGTAGGGGAGCCTTCTTTCATCTAGCTACTATCCTAAGGCTGAAAGGAACCTTGACAGATACGATACACTTGACATTAGAAGAACAACTTGTGATGTTCCTCCACACCATTGGCCACAATCTAAGGAACCGCAAGATTGCCCACAACTTTGGGCACTCGGGAGAGACAATCAGTCGATACTTCTACAAGGTGTTGAGGGCTATCTTAGGACTTGACAAAGATTTCTTTCTACCACCTAGTGCAAACACTCTTCCTGAAATTAGTGGGAATGAACATTTTGATCCATTCTTCAAGGTAATTGTTGTGTTGTTACAAATTTCTTGTATGGATTTTTATCCTTATCATATTATTGGTTGACCATGGAATTGATGCTTGTATCATATCGTATAGGATTGTGTTGGAGCTATCAATGGAACCCATATACCGGTCACCGTCGATGTCGACATGTAGGGTAAATATCGTGATAGAAAAGGAAACCTATCGCAAAATGTTATGGGTGTGTGTTCCTTTGATCATAAGTTTCAGTACTGCCTTGGTGGTTGGGAAGGGTCTATCATGGATAGTCATGTTCTAGCTTCAGCTCTGTCAAGAGCAGATCCTCTTATTGCTCCCCACAGTAAGCCAAATCATAGTTTAATATACTCAAGGGTACAATCAATGTTTTACATTTTAATAATATACTTTATTTATGTAGGAAAATATTTTCTAGTGGATGTTGGATATCCCAATGCACCTGGATTTCTTTCTCCTTATCGGTGTACACACTACCACCTGAAGGAGTTTTCAAGAGAGAATCCAATAAAATCTTGAGAAGAGTTGTTCAACCATTGACACTACTCTCTTAGAAACTTAGTAGATCATACATTTGGTATTCTCAAGCAGCGTTTTCCAATCCTGAGGCATGCCACAGCTTACCCTATCATGACACAAGCCCATATTGTATTAGCATGTTGCATACTACACAACTACATTATGTTAGAGGATGTCATTCCATCAGAAATTGTCACCGAAGAGGAAGATGATCATGTTGGGGTAGATGTACCAATGCTGAAGACATATGGGTTGTCTTAGTGTGATAGAGACTAGTGGGCACACTTCCGAGATGATATAGCAAGTATAATGTGGGAAGACTATAGATCCCGAGAATAGTTGTTCTTGTATGACTCAAGACTACATGATGGTTTCCTTTTTCTTCTCTTTTTATCTGCAAGTATTGGACTTGTATGGGTCAATGTGTTTTATTTGAGTAAACTGATGTATGAAGATACTTTGATATACATGATGGTTTCCTTTTTCTTCTCTTTTTATCTACAAGTATTGGACTTGTATGGGTCAATGTGTTTTATTTGAGTAAACTGATGTATGAAGATACTTTGATATACATGATGGTTTCCTTTTTCTTCTCTTTTTATCTGCAAGTATTGGACTTGTATGGCTCAATGTATTTTATTTGAGTAAACTAATGTATGAAGATACTTTGATATACATGATGGTTTCCTTTTTCTTCTCTTTCTATCTGCAAGTATTGGACTTGTATGGCTCAATGTGTTTTATTTGAGTAAACTAATGTATGAAGATACTTTGATATACATGATGGTTTCTTTTTTCATCACTTTCTATCTACAAGTATGGACTTGTATGGGTCAATGTGTTTTATTTGAGTAAATTGATGTATGAAGATACTTTGATACCATTAATAACAATTTGTATACACAGCATGGCATACATAGAATTATTACTGAACATGGATGATATTGGTAACATGAGCTAGATATCTCCTTCCTCAAAGAAGATAATGTGGACAAAGGAAATGGAATGCAAGTTTCTAGACTTGCTCCTCGAGCAAGTACAACTAGGCAAAAAATGTGATGGAGGCTTCAAAAAAGAAATGTGGTCCGCAATTGAGAGGCGGTTCAACACTGATATGAACCTCCATCTATCTAAGGACAACTTGAAAAATAAGTTGAAAACTTGGAAGCTTTCCTATAGAGTGATGAAAGAGCTCAGGAATACAAGTGGTTTTTCTTGGAACGAGGCAACTCAGTGCATGGATGCTGAGGATAGCATGTGGGAGGAGCTTCTGAAGGTAGGGTGATCTCTCTACTATTTTGATGGAAATAATATTGCCTTCTTTTAAGGTTAATAATGAAAGACAAAGAATCTAATCCATTTATTTATGCCAAAATGCAGAGAAGAGAGTTTAAAAATGCCAAAGTGTATAAGAGGTAGCCCTTTGTGTACTTCAATGAATTGGCTGCAATTGTGGGTAATGACATTGCTAAAGGTAATGCAGCTACCATGACCCTTGAGACTAAAGAAGGGAACCCTTTGGAAGTGTTAGGTCAATTTTCTGTCATTTCAAAATCCTTTGTAATTGGCCTATTCCCTGCAATGTTTTTGTTTTGCTGTGCTTTCGTGCCTGCAATCTCAGTCTTGACTTGCGATAAAAATCTTTAGTGTTTCATGGTATGCGTGTCCTGCCCCTGTTAGTTTATGTTGTTTCCTAGCTTTGGTCCAATCTGCATCTCTTAAAGTGCAAAATCCCAAAAGATATTCAAAGTGTAAATCTACAAGTTGAAGATCAAAGGGAATAATCCACAACCAACAGGAAGAGCCATTCACTGTGAATGATGAAGAGGAACTTGGTTTCAATATACATCTTGATAGTGCTATTGATTTGGACGAAGACCCTTATAATTCCAATTAGTCCACTACAACAACAAGTACTAGAGGGACTCCTACATCATTAGTCAGAAAGGTGGGAAAGAGGAGGAAGGCAAGTATGGCTGCTTCCTTGGAATCCATGTGTGAAACAATGAAGAAAATAAAAGAGGGCATGAGCAATGTTCACCTTGTCCAAATTGATGAATCTACTCATGACAATACTTTGATGAATGCATATGACACTCTCAAATCCATCCCCAGATTGAGTCGAGCTGTATTCCTGAGGGTATATGGAACCTTTGTGGGTCAATGTGAAAGAGCCAAATGGTTCTTATTGATGACTGAGGATGAGAGAGTGGACTGGATTGTAGCCACATATGGTGATTTATAGTTATAGTTAAAAGGACATCTAATTATGTACTGTTGTGTGATTTTAAATGTGTTGGAAGCCTATAAAAGGCTATAAAACTGACATTATGCTATACTCAATGTTCTTTTGATTTGATATTACTATGGTAACACTTCATCTCACTGTTCATCAATGAAATCATAGAGTTCTATAGGCATAAAATGTGTCATTCATTTATCATACAGACTATTGTTCCTTTTTGCTCAAACAGAAAATATAATCATATACCACATGGACATCTATTTGTGAGAATAAGTTAAATACTTTCTAAACTTAGAGGCAATACTAGTTATGGTGTAATCATGATCTTTCTTCCAATGCCTATGCTTGCTTCATCATGATCTTCTAGATAGTTTAGATCTTCTCAAGATTCCCACTACCCACTACCAATAGCAACTTATGCTTTCAAGCCTTTTTTCAGTGATCTTTGTTTTGCAGTAGATTGATGGGCATGAATTTCTTTATTCATATGAGTGTAGGCAGTAGACTGTGGGACAATGTCACTCATACTACTCTCTTGCATGTCCTTTTGTTATGGAAATACCTACAATCTAGTATTTACTTATTGTTTGTGGATTTTTTGGCCTCCTTTATTTTTCTTTAGTTTTTGTTTTACTGATTAGATATGCACTAAGTTAAATCTCATATTGCTAGCAATAGGACTTTACCAAATTAGGGGTTTTGTGATAGCATACTGGTTAAGCCTGGCTGTTTAGCATGCTTAAAAAATTTCATGATTAGATAAATGATGCTCCTGTATTCAAATTGCAATTATTACCAATTATATGATTATATCTAGTGGATTAGTATTGTTTGGAATCATTAGTTTACTTGGGTTAGTTGTAGCTCTCAAAATCAACCGTATATGCCTTTGGCTTAAAGTTTATGTATGAAGGGCTCTTGTGGTGCAACATTTATCCTAGAACTTACATCTACCTTGTCTGGATGTGGCTTGCAATAATACCACCACCTTAACACTAGGAACATTTGTAGAGACGTGTGCTTACTGCTATTTTTATTGAGGTAGATTGTTTGGTCATTTATTCCAAAGTTGGATGAGGTCACTGATACATCCCTTTCTATTTTGTTTTCCTTCGTGGTTGCTAAAATAATTATTTTTTGTGGTTGTCCATGTCTGAACCCTGAGATATGCCTTATTATCAAAAAGATTTTATGGTTTGGACTGAAGTTATACTTGCTCTATGTGTTAGATATGTTTATAGATGTTCTCTCAATTCTATTTTTGAACTATTTTGCATCTGCATATTTAGATGGGCGATGTACATCTGAAATGGAAATGACCTTGTAAATATAATTACTGTAGATTGATTTGAACTGTGTGACAAAATTATATGAATAGTAGAGATTTATAACACCTTGGCACATCAAGAGAATTGTCTTATAAATGAAATAAAGGTCAAAACTTGAAATCTGTTCTAATGATGTGGGTGTGGGTGGAAATGTACTTGCAGGTGAATTTCAATAAATGGTGTATGTTGAGCACTGCAAGTTTTGAAAGGTTCTTGTTTTAGGACTACACACTATCCAAAAGAAATTTTGAAAAAAGTTTCATCAATTTATATCTCTCTCTAGCAATGGTTTTTCTTCTTTACATATTAATTATGATCTTAGTAGATTTCTTTGTATAGTCCTTCCACATCTTTACCAAATGTATCCATCTTGACCACATGTAAGCCAACAATGAACCACTAAACATAGCCACCTATCTTTCTGAATGAGTGTCACATGGTTGAGTCTTCCACATCTAATTAAGGTAGCATTCACATTTTAGACAAGTACATACTGGTTTCAACAAGTCTTGTGCAAGAGCTTTAGAAGTTTTCTTGAAAAAACATTATTATCAATCCAATAAATAAATTCAACATCTTAAATATACGTAGTTAAAAATTAAAAAAGAGGATGAATCAACTTCATGGAAAAATATCAATCAAATAGATAAATTTGATGCAGATTATGAAACTCAAGAAAACAAAGGATAAATCTATTCATGTCTTTGTTGTCGTATATAAATGTTAAAAGGGTTCATAGTTTGGCTCCTTGTATTGATTCCTTCATAGACATGAAGCCAAAACAATAAATGAAATATAGATTGAATGCCATAGCTCAAAGGAACTTCATGGATCTCTAAAATACAATACATATTTATAGATTTGAAGAACTTTACATTTATCTCTAAAATACAATACTATCTATTTCTCACAAATAGATAGTATTTAACTTATTCTCACAAATAGATGTGGCATGTGGCAAATGAATTACCTAATAAATGGATTAGTTAAGACCAGTAGACTGTGCCCTCTATTTCAGTGTGATGATTCTGGCTCTTGTTTGTGCTGTTATTGTACCATCTCCTGCAAGGCTCTAAGATAACAAAGGATCTTAACAAAGTTTTAAACAAATCAGTGGTTGTATAACAGTATACACTTGGAACTTTGATGAACCATCTTGGCATGTGTGGGTATATTAGAATTACAGATGATTTAATTTTTTTATTACCATCAACCAAATAGAAATTTCCCTAATCACACAAAGCTATAAAAATTTTAGTATAATGTCATTTGAAGCCTTACTTCCAGGACAAAAGATCTTAACAAATTTTTCAACAAATCAGTGGCTGTATAATAGTATACATTGGTTATAGTATTTAGAACATCAATCACAAAGTATCATTTACAGATGAATCAAAAAGACACGAAACTTTGTGATTGATGTTAACAGCCACTGGCATACAGTTCAATTAGTGGATAAAATAAACTTAACATCTTGAACATGCAATGCATGTTCAAGATGTTGTTAAGTTTATCCACTGATTGGACTATATGCCAGTGGTTGTATAACAGTATACACTGGTTATAGTATACACTGGTATATCTCCATTACAAAATATAGTTTGTCAGCACTCTTATGAGAAATGGAATTCAAAGATATTTATGGTGGAATACAAGTTGAACCCATCTTTCTCTCTCAATTGCCATGCAAAGATGTTTTAGAACTCTTGGGATCATGTGTCAAGTTATTTATTTTATTTTTCTCTCTTGTCCTTTGAATTTTGAGTGCTTTCAGAGGTCCATCAATGGCAGTCATCTCTAAAACTATGTTTTGATCATAATTAACATATTGTGAAACTTGGAATTTGGAGTTCTAATCCAATGTGGAATATTTATGGATTTTATGAGCTTAAATATTTCTTTATGTTGCAAAATGTAATACTTGTGCTCCTAGCTATGACACCAATTAAGTGCACTTGTTGCATGTAAGCCTTGCTTTCAAAGTTACTGGATATGGTATTTTTGCATATTGGTGCATATTGGTTTAATGTTTTGGTATTGCAAGATCTTTCCCTCCCTTGACCATTGATTTCATTTGTTAGTGTTGTTGTTTTTATGCCTTGCTTTCAAAGTTACTAGATATGGTATTTTTGCATATTGGTGCATATTGGTTTAATGTTTTGGTATTGCAAGATCTTGCCCTCCCTTGACCATTGATTTCATTTGTTAGTGTTTTTTTTTTTAACATATTTAAGTGGAATACACAAAGGAGTACCACATGATGAATGCTTCATTTAATGCATTGTTAAGGTGTAGTCTCATAACTATCCATTTCTAGTTCTTCAAACATGATTTTATAAATGTGTTTTGGTAGACGACTGTATTGTTCATGATTCTGTATGTATATACCCTAACCTTCTTGTTATTATTGTTGCATTACAAAATTAAGTTAAATAATTCTACTTTCTTCAATGCTCTATTTCATCTTCAATTTCTTTTCATTTTTAAAAACCACATGATAGGTACAGAAATAGAAATGGATAGTTATGAGAGTACACATATGATGATAAAGTGAGACTACACATATGCTGACATTAAATATGTTTGAAATAGCTTCTGCATTCAATTTTGTAGATATTTTTTGCATCAACATTTACGAAAGAACTCTGTGATCCTTCATCAGGATGGAAGAGAGAAAAATGATTGAAAGAAAAGTCCATCATTTTGGTCTGTTGCAATCACTTTGGTCTCTTTCATCCTGATGATGGATCAGAGAGTGTGATCCAAAACTATCTACGCAATCGAATCCAAAAGCTATTTGAAACATTGATGCCAAAAATATTCACATATGATGATTGTTTACTGTTCATGTTTGTAAATGATCAATATTTATGATGGTACTCCTTGGTGTATTCCATTTAAAAATAAACAAGTTTTAGTTTTTCTATCATGTATACTTTGTAGATGCAGGATTGACCATCTAACAATACGGAAAGTAATGGGAAGAATGAGCGGGATATGAGATGGTTTCTCATCAAATGTGGGGCATAAGGACGTAGAGCATGAATTTCCTTGCATTTTCTTATTTAATGGTGTGTTTTCACACCACCATTCAGTTCATGGATATTGTTTTTCCCAAAAACTTCCATCTGATGCTATAGTTGTCATTATATTTTTTTCTATAAATTTGTAATATCAACATAAATGAAACTTTTTCAATTTGTACTCATAGAATATAGTCATGTTGTTATATATGAATGAACAAAAATTTGCTTGATATAGTGCTGATGGCTATGATCAATGTCCCTATGTGTGAGTGTGGTGATGAATCGCGCTACATGTTGAGGACGTCACACACGCAGGATAATCCAGATCATAAATTTTGGAGTTGCAAAAATAAGAAAAAAGGTTGTTAATTACACAGTATTTAAATGTTTACAAAGAATAAATATTAGTCATTATAGTGAGACTAACCTAGATTTGTATTGTAGGATGGCAGTGGATGTCAGTACTTTTGGTGGGCCAATGACACCTCGTCACTATCTACATCATCTGCACATTCTCCACATATACCTGTTGTGGAGGACGAGTGCAAGTCTTGCAAAGTACATGAAAAAGCTATTCCAAAAGTGGAGGCTACATATAAAGCCGAAGTCATGTTTTTACGATGTTTACTTTGTGCAACAATCCTACTATTTACTTCGGTCATTTGTTGGGTCATTATGCAGAGATAGATATATTTGTGGACTAGATGACTTATTTATATTTTGATGTGATATCGAGCAATGCTATAGTTACTTTCTTGTTATAATATTGTTTATAATATTGTATAAAATTATTTAAAAAAATTAAGTTTACTGTTCACAATATTGAAAAAAATATATTAAATTTTGTTTATGATTTTCTATAAAAAAATATAAATTAATAAAAAAAAAACTATAAATAAAAAATGGACAACAAAAATAAAATATTAAATTAAAACATTATATAATAATTATAAAAACTTAAATTTTCTTGTCAAATTCTAATTCCAATTGAAAATGTAGAACCAAACATAGAAAATGGATAATGTAATTCCAATTCCAATTTGAAATTGCAAACCAAACACAAAAATAGGAATTTCTCACTTCTAATTCCAATTTCGAAAATGGCAACCAAACGCAAAATATGGATTGTCTCAGCCATCTTCCGGGTGAACCAAACGATCCAAACTATATTCCGAATACACAAAACCGGAATTTCAAAACCTGATTTTGAGATAATCATATTTTATCTCAAATTCCAATTCCCACAAACAAACGGAACCTTACCCAACACAGTGATGACTTCAAATTCCATTCCAAAATTATTTCATCTATTATCATGCTCATTTTATTTCCTCCCTCTTGTTTCTTGTTGGAAGTCATCATTAGCCCAAAGAGATCACTACCACAGTCCTCTGAGTTTTCAATGCCAATGGTCCTCTCTCTATGTTCAAATTGTCAAATCATCTATCATTTTAATAAAAATTGAGAAAACGAAATCACACCTAAAAGAGAAACAACTGCTTCTGCCAAATCGTGATAGAACAGTTGAGACAGTATCTCTTCTCCCTGTTTTCAATTATCACTAAAATCACTCAGTGAAGCATTATCAAGAGGGTAGAGATACCAGATTAATCATACAACATATGTATTTAAAGTTCACCCAAGAAAGAAAAATGGCCTTTTTCAGATAGATGTGCATTTTAGGCATTGATCTTGGTGGTTTATATTTTAACCCAAATCAAAGATAAAAAATTCAATTACCATGACGACTCCATCTCTGGCTGAAAGAGCAGCAATGTCAGCACATGAGACAACTCTAGGGCATTCCTTCTCAAGTGCGCTTCTCAGATACCCCACTCCCACTCGCATCAAGCAGCACCGGAGCATCACAAAGACTGCATTCAGAGCAACACGCCATTAAACCCAAAATATGCAACTTACCCATTAAAACAAAACATACCCCTGAGTGAAAGAGATTGAGATCTCAAAAGGATACCTCGACCATGCAATCATGGAAAATAGCTCTGAGACAGGAAACAACAGTATTGCCATGTTCTTGATACATATTATAGACTTACTCCTTCAGAATCTCCTCTTCTCTCGGGCAGGAGGCTGCATACTAATTACTCTTTAGTCCGCTGCTCTGAGCCGAGAGAAGCGGTGGCCACAGTGCAATCATGACAATGAATGTGAGTGAGCCAAAAGAAAAGTAGACAATGCTCTTGCTCTCCATTGTGTTCACTTCGGTTTTCCTATCCTCGCTGAATGTAATATATTTTTATTATAATCTGTGGTAGAATTTATTTTTTTCAACAATTTATCAAAATTAGGATATTTAAATATAAGCAACCATTTTAAATATTCATTGGTGATGATGCAAATGACTTTTTCTTAGATTTTGATTTAACATTTGTAGTGAAATTCTAGTGTGTGATGGACCAAATATACCTTTCTCAAGAATTATTTTTCTGTTTCAAAGGTCTTTGTAGATTATAGAATTTTATAAATCTATAGCATTCATTGGGGGGGTGGTTGATTGTTAACTTTGAAACAAATTTGTGACGAACGGACCTGGAAAAAATCTATTCTTTGACAGAGAGGTGAAACTTTTGCTGATTTGGAAATACTTAAATTGCAGGTTACAAATGCACTGACAGCTTTTTCCTCATTAGCCACTAGATCATAGATTATATCTTAGCTTCTGTGCTTCTATGCTCTTCCTGAACCCAGTAGACCCTTTAACTAAAGACTGAATTGTTTATTCATCTGACAGACACAACTGCCTTGTTCCAATTAAAAAGACAAAAAAATATAGTTATCTTTATTCTATGATGAGCCCTATTCTTCCACTAATAGGAAAACTCACTAACTGCTGACAGAACAGTCACTTAGTGCTGCAGAGTCACAGATCAAAAGAAAGGGGACATTACAAATTTTCTCCTTTTATAGCTTTCTCTCGATGGGAGCTCTGTTTGCATTTCATTTCTTCCATTATGTAAAGTGTACCTGAAAATATAATTTTGCAGACCAATGTACGTGAATATGTGGATCGTCGATCCGCTCGCTTCCAGTAATCTTTCTGCTGCCCTTGTAACTATTCCTGTACAAACAAGATTTTAGGGAAAGATATAATTTTAAATGCAAAATCTTTGTTTGTTCTTCCAACATGGAAATCAGATTTTTGGAAGTAATTTAAAGCACACAGTAATAAAACTTTGTCTGATATTTTTTGTGAAAAATGTTTGGAAAGATCTTTACGACTTCCAGCGTGGAGAACAAATTTTCAAAGAAATTTAGAGCACAGACGAGTAAAACTTAGTTTTTGATTTCTTGAGAAAAATGTTTAGCAAAATCTTTAATGACTTCGAATATGGAAACATATTCTCAAGAATTTTTAAGCACAGGTGAGTAAAGCTTAGTCTTTGATTTAAAAAAAAAATGTTTAGCAAAATGGACTTCCAACACAGAGAACAGATTTTGGTTCCAGTTTCATTGAGTCTGTGATGCAGAAGCAACAAATCATAGTCAAGGATTATGCTTCTAGAATATAATCTTACCGAGCAGTTTTTATCTAATTTAGAGTTGGGTAAGATTTTAGATCATCATTAATTGTTAATGTTAGTAACTATTCCAGATTTTGTGGAACGAGAGGTTTCATATTTACTTATAAATATTGTAGGCCAGGAAGATTTAAAGGGTAGAGTAGGCTTGTGTAAACGGAAACAAATTGTGTGATTGTTTTAGTGTTGTTTTATAATTAAAAATTATAGAGTTTTGTTTCCTCCTTTTGTGTTCATACACCATTTCTGGTATCAGAGCGAGGTTCGTTTCCTATGCCTATTAATGTCTTGATCTTCCAAATCTGGTACCATTATCTCTCAGCTGCAATCAATATTTGAGAAGACCGAGTGAATGTTCGTTCACCTCATGTATTTGTTGATCATGCGATTGTTTCTTTCCATCTCAATGTGTAGTACCTTGGTCTGATGATGAAAAGACTAGTGGTCATATCTGCAAATCATCATTTGGTGTGCTTCATAAACTGATCTCATTTTTTGAAGATTTGAGTTGTGACTGCGTGGCTTTCTAAACTTGTCGGCCATATTGGTACATGTAGTTTTTTGAACTAGTTTGCAAAAATCTTTGGAAAGAAGGAAGGGCATTGTGTTTTAACAGGCCACCATCATTTTTTGTGTTTTTTGAATTGCAGATTACTTCTATGTGAAGAGTTGTTAGAGAAGGCGTCACTATGAGGGAAGCAGTAAAAAAACATCAGTCGCAGTAAAATGTCCATAACTTTTTTAATTTTCAACAAAATTGAGAAATTTAAAATGTTCTAGAAAGCTAGAATCGAGGAGCATCCAAATCCATAAGTCATTTTGAAGGCTCCATTCTAGTAAATGAGCAGTTTAAGATAAAAGTTGAAGGGGTTTTACTAAAATATTTGTAAGTTTATGTTGGTTGCATATTTGAAATCTTTTTTCTAAATTATTTATCATAGAAAGTGAAGGAATAAGCATTCTAATTTTACCAAGAAAAAAAAAAATTTGTATGAGAAGAAAATAATTTTTCAGCCCTCTGTTATTATTGGTCTCTAAAAGTTAAGAAATCCCAATCAGTGGGAGACAAGACCTTCTTTGCCAAGAGATGACACTTAGAGTTAGAGCACGAGCTAGAGGAAGAGGTCCAAGAAGGAAAGATACTAATGTAGAAATTATGGAAGGAAGGAGATGCATGGAAGCACAATTGGAAGCCATGGAACTTGCACAAAAAAGAAGAGCTAACATAGGGGATGTCATTGATGAAGCGGTGGAACCTCAAATGGAAGAGGAAGAAGAAGAAGGAGTTGAGATAAGAATCATTAGAGAAATTCTGGGAGATAGATCCAAGACAACGTTGGAAGTACTTATGTAATGAACTAGTATTTTGAATATGAAAATGTTGCTAATAAAAAAAACTCAAATTTGCAATAACTCGATTGAAGGGTCATGCTTCCCTCTAGTGGGATGGAGTACAAGATGAAATGATGCAATAAGGAATGTCCAAGATCAATAGTTGGGATAGAATGTTGGCAAAACTAAAAGGTAAATTCTTGCCTAAAGATTACTAGCTTAATCTTTTCAAGAAATTACAAAATCTTAGATAAAAGGATATGGCGGTTAAAGATTACATAAAAGAATTTTATAGGTTGACCATTAGAGCTGGTCACATTGAAGATGATGTTGAAAAAGTGGAAAGATATCTCAATGGACTGAAATACAATATTCAATATGAAATTAACTTTTTTTGTCCTACAACACTAAAGGAAGCATACCAATATTCTCTTAAAGCCAAAGAGAAATTATCCGGGAAATTGACACAAAGTTCAAGAGGGAAAGTCAAAGTTTTAGAGGAAGAGGACCACAAGGAGGTAGAGGGAAATGGAAAGAACAAAAAGAAGAAGCTAGTAGCTTGCATCAACAAGAACGAACATATCAAGGTAATGACTCTTTTAGAGGAAGGCCTTATTCAAGAGGTAGAGGTAGAGGATTTCTTGGAAAATATTTTAAATATAAAAAATACAGACATAAATCTTACGAGTGTCCAAAAAATCCTACCACAAGTCAAAGGATGATAGGGAGGCTCTTCCACTGATTCAATCTTAACTCACTTCTAGGTCTTTCCTCTATACTTTCAAGGGTTTCTCTCTACAACCCTATTCCAAGGGTAGAACACTTGGTTCTCTTACCCAATTCCAAGATCCTCACTACCAACAAAATAACTCACACCTCACTAAACCTACAAGGGTAGATTCCACCAAACATATATAAGCTCTTCATAGACACCTTGCAGGGTAGGACTTACTCTAATTCATTCCCCTACTTTCCATTCTTGAAGTTCAACCCATAGTTCTTCTATTCATCCATCGAACTCCACATTTTATGGAATAGGGCTAGTGGTTCTCTATAGCCCTAATTAGCCTCCTAAATTCCCTTAACTTACAAACTTCACAAACAGGCTCCAAAATCAATCTTGGATGCAGATACCCTTTTGGAAAACCTTTGAGATTTCTATGGTTAGAGGACCCCAAATTGTTTGTATAGTGCTTCAAACCTCTTTGAGACAAAGTCCTTAAAAGTGGGGCTAATAGGGCTAGTTAGTGAAAATTCAATTCAAACTTGATCAAATAGATTCATTGATTGCCACCATTTTTTGTAGGGTCTTTCCAACTCCTAAAGACCATCTTCCATGCATTGGATCACTATACCCAATTCAACCTTGCATCCAAAGTTAAGTCTATTATCATCTTTCCCCTAGCTAGGCACTAGCCGTCTTGCCTTGGGCAAGGCGCTAAGAATAGCTAATCTCACTTGCAAAACTTGTACAAAAGGGATAAGAATGTACAAAGACTCCACTAGCCATCCCTAGTGGGCCATAGGAATCCAATGGAGGATACTTGAATGGTGGAGCCATATTTACAAGACAGACTCCCTCACTAGAAGAGAATAGTCCAATAAGATTCTAATTCAATTCAAACACTTAAAACTGAATCAAATCCTATGCTAAGTACTTGAAATGAAAGGAAATAATTACATGAAGCCTTACAATACACAAAACTAGATATTTCAATCTATTTACAATGCTTGTTAATTGAAATTATAAAAAATTGTGATAATATAGTCATTTGTACTTCTACTTCTTTCAAATATAAATAGAAAAGGTCCAACCTTCGTACAAGGCTAGGGAAGTCCTGAAATAGGTTCCTTTGACCTAGGAATTTATTCAAACTAACTCATAACTACATTTGGGCGCAAAGCAGCTTTTTAGCAAATGTTCTTGAGCAACATTTGAAAGTTGCAAATGTTGCTCAAGCAACATTTTGCAATTTTACAATCTTTTCCCATCCTATACTCTAACCCTATGAGTGGGCTCTAAAAAGTAAAAAACCATGTCCTAAGAAGATGTTTTCTCCATCAAGACACTACAAGGGTCACTTGGAGAAAATTGCACACAACGTAATACAAAACTATCCTAAAACATTTCAAACCAATCCTAAACCTTTCTAAACAAACCAACAAAACCTCAAACCAATTGGAGGCCTTTCCAAGAAACAATTGAAGGCTCAATCTCTAGGTTCTCCTGCACCAAAGGATTGTACACATTATTAAAGGTGAAGAGGAGGAAGATGTACATGAACCTATCACTTATAATGATGAACCTGAAGTTGGTGAATCACTCTTAATGAAAAGGGTGTTACTCAAACCCAACAAGGAGGTGATAGAACAACCTCAAAGAAAGCATATATTCAGAACAAAATTCAAGAGTGGAGGAAAATATTGCAAAGTAATCATAGATAGTGAGATCATAGACAATCTAGTTTCCACAGAGATGGTGGAGAAACTAGGCTTGAAAAATGTAACACGTCCTACTCCTTACAAAGTGTCATGGTTGTAAAAAGGACATCAACTCTTGGTTAATGGACATTGTAAAGTGGATTTACAAATAGGAACTTACAAAGATCAAATAGTCTATGATCGTATGCCCATGGTTTTATGCCACATTTTTCTTGGAAGGCCTTGGTAATATGATAGAAAGGCTATGGAGGCTGGGCGAGACAATACCTACCCTTTTGAGGGAAATGGAAAGAAGCACATTCTTACACCCTTGAAGGAGGAATGATTTTCCACTGAACCAAGATCTAGAGTGAGGCTAATGGGTGGTAAAGAATTTTTACACCACATTAAGATGGAAGAGGTCAAGTTTTCTTTGATAGGAAAGCTTAAAAGTTTAGTTACTAGCACAAAGATAATTGATTTTTTTGAAGAAATTCAAGATATGTTGAAAGAGTTTAAAGACATAGTAGTGGATGATCTTCCTAATAATTTACCTCCATTAAGGAGTATCAGCCATCACAAAGACTTGATTCAAGGAAAAAATCATCCAAATAAATTTTCCTACAGGATGACACTGAGAGAGAATTAAGAAATTAAGAAACATGTGCAAAAATTGTTGGATAAAGGATTGATAATGGAAAGTTTACGCCCTTGTGCACTTCCAACTATTTTGAGTCCTAAGAAGGATGGAAGTTGGAGAATGTGCACAGATTATAGAGAAATCAACAAAACCACCATCAAGTATAGGTTTCATTTGTCAATAATTGATGATTTATTGTATTGTTTAAGTGGGGCTAAGTGTTTTTCAAAAATAGACTTGAAAAGTGGCTACTATCAGATTAGAAAAGTGGCCTCTTTTTGTGTCCATATAGTAGCCTGGGAATGCAAAATTTTGCAAAATTTGGAATAAGAAACCCTTTCATCTCCCTAATATAAACAAGGTTTTTAGGGTTTTTAATATCTTCTACTAATAATCATCAACATACACTTTCATTTAGTATTCAATTTGAAAGATTCATGAAGACTATTCTGATAAAACCTATCACCCATCCTCTATTTTCAATGTTTCTTTACCTTTCATATGATTTATAAATTTATTAACTTGAATTTCTAGAATTACCTTCTTTTGAGCCTGCAAAACATCTTCATTCATCCTAACATTTTCCATCAGAGTAAACTTATCCTTCTCACAAATTGGATATCATTGCCTACTTCATAATCTCTTCCCAATTGATAGTGTGCATTATTTATTAAAATCCATCAATTTATTTGAGGCAAAAGACATTTTTTATTATTATAGCTATGAATAATTTTAGAATCAATTTGATTGGTGTGAATTTTTTTTGAATTTTTATATTCACTTATGTTAATATTTAAATTTTAACATTTATTTTGTAAATGTTTAAAATATATATTTCAATAAACCAAGTGTGAAACATACGAATTATATGTAAAATGTGTTTAAACTTTGATAATCACTTTATTTGCTTTTGTGGGAAGTGTGTTTTAACTTTGATAACAATCATTTTAGTGAATTTGTACTTTGACATATGCATATATTTGAACTTTCACATTCACTCTTGTGAAGAGTGTAGTAACTTTGACAATAACTTATACTATATGTTTCAACTTTAGTGTGAAGTGTGCTTGAACTTTGGGATTCATTTTGTGCATGTTTTTAGTTTGACTTTATTGAGATTAGTATTTTTATGTGTGTTATAATTATTTTTTATGAAATTTTTTATATTTGGTATGTACAAATAAACTCCATGTATGTTTGAATAAATTTGCATGTCTATTTCATATGTGGTTAAACTATGGCATGAGTTCATATTTTTTGTGTGAAATATGTTGTAACTTCAAAACTAATTTTATATGAGTTTTATTTCTATATTTTAAAGTAAATTTTTATTTACTTTTTGTATTGTTGAACTATCACATGATCACCTTCTATGGTGTATGTTTTAAATTTGTCATGTTATCAAAGTCTATGTTTTGTTTCTATGTGACATTTTAAAATAAATTTTGTAAATTATTTTTTTGTTTATTTTTTAGTGTGTATATGAAAATTAATAAGTATTTATAAGTGTGAATAAATATTTATAAATATGAACCTATATTTATAAATGTGAATAAATATGTATAACTATTTATATCTATGTGAATAAGTGTTTATTAGTATTTATAAATGTGAATAAGTGTTTATAAGTGTTTATAACTATCAATAAATATTTATAAGTGTTTATAAGTGTGAATAAGTATTTATAAATGTGAATAAATATTTATAAGTGGTAATAAGTGCTTATAAGTGCTTATAAGTGTAATTTAGTGTTTATAAGTATTTATAAGTGTGAATAAATATTTATAAGTGTGCATAAATATTTATAAGTGTGAATAAGTATTTATAAGTATGAATAAATGTTTATAAGTGTGAATAAATATTTACAAGTGTTTATGAGTGTGAATAAATATTTATAAGTGTTTATACGAGTTTATAATTGTGAATAAATTTTTATAAATATTATAAGTGTGAATAATTGTAAATATAAGTGTGAATAATTTTTTATAAGTGTAAATAAGTATTTATAAGTGTGAATAAATGTTTATAAGTGTTTATAAATATGAATAGGTGTGTATAAGTTTTTATAAGTATTTATAAGTGTGAATAAGTGTTAATAAGTATTTATAAGTATCAATAAGTGTGAATAAGTGTTTATAAATATTTATAAATGTCAATAACTATTTATACGTGTGAATAAGTGTTTATATATTTTATAAGTGTGCATAAAATGTTTATAAGTATTCATAAGTGTGAATATTTGTTTATAAGTGTTTATAAGTGTTTATAAGTGTTTATCAATGTTTATAAGTGCAAATAAATGTTTGTAAGTGGTTGTGAGTGTTTATAAGTGTGAATAAATGTTTATAAATGTTAATAACTATCTATAAGTATTTATAAATGTGAATATGTTTTTATAAGTGTAAGTTAGTGTGGATAAGTGTTTATACATGTGAATAAGTGTTCATTAATATTTACAAAGGTGCATAAGTGTTTATAAACATGAATAAGTGTTTATAGATATTTATAAGTGTGAATTAGTACTTATAAATATTTTTAAGTGTTTATAAATTTGATTAAATGTTTGTAAGTCTGAAGAAGTGTGAATAAGTGTATATAAGTGTCAATAAGTGTTTATAAGTATTTATAAGTGTGAATAAGTGTATATAGGTGTTTATAAGTATTTATAAATGTGAATAATTATTTATAAGTGTGAATAAATATTTATAAGTATTTATAAATATTTATAAGTGTTTATAAGTATGAATAATTTTTTATAAATTTTTATAAATGTGAATGAATATTTATAAGTATTTATAAATGTGAATAAGTATTTTAAGTGTGAATAAGTGTGGATAAGTGCTTATAAGTGTGAATAAGTCTTTGTAAAGGTTTATAAGTATGGATAGCTGTTTATAAGTGTTACTAAGTTCAGATAAGTCTAAATAGGTGTGAATAAATCTTTAGAAATGTGAATAAATGTGAATAAGTTTTTATAAGTGTGAATAATTATTTGTAAGTGTTTATAAGCGTGAATTAGTATTTATAAATATTTATAAGTATTTTTAAGGATTTATAAATGTGAATAAGTGTTTATAACTATTTATAAGTTTGAATATATGTTTATAAATGTTTATAATTGTTTATAAGTGCAAATAAGTGTTAACAAGTGTGAATAAATATGTATAAGTGTGAATAAATATTTACAAATATTTATAGGTATTTATAAATGTGAATAAATGCTTATAAGTGTTTATAAGAGTTTATAAGTGTGAATAAGTATTTTTAAGAGTTTATAAGTGTAATAAGTATTTATAAATGTGAATAAATATTTATAAGTGTTTAGAAGTGTGAATAAATGTTTATAAGTATTTATTAGTGTGAATAAATGTTTAAAAGTGCTTATAAATATTTATAAGCTTTTATAAGTGAGAGTAATATTTATAAGTATTTATAAATTTTTATAAATATTTATAAGTAATTATAAGTAAAAATAAATGTTTATAAGTGTTTTTAAGTGTGAACAAATGTTTATAAGTGTTTATAATTGTGAATAACTATTTATAAGTGTGAATAAGTATTTACAAATGTAAATAATGTTTTTATAAGCATGAATAAGTGTTTATAAGTTTTTATAAGTATTTATAAATGTTTATAAGTGTTTATAAATATTTATAAGTATTTATAAGTGTGAGTAAATATTTATAAATATTTATTAGTATTTATCAATGTTAACATATATTTATAAGTGTTTATAAATATATATTATAGTATTTATAAGTATGAGTAAATGTTTATAAGTGTTTATAAGTATATATTATAATATTTATAAGTATGAGTAAATGTTTATAAGTGTTTATAAATGTGAATAAATGTTTATAAATATTTTTAAGTGTGAATAAATGTTTATAAGTGTTAATTAAAATTTATAAGTGTGAATAAATGTTTATAAATATTGATAATCATGAATAAAATTTTATAAGTGTTTATAAGGGTGAATAAATATTTATAAGTATTTATAAGTGTGAATACATGTTTATAAATATTTATAAGTGTGAATAAGTGTTTATAAGTGATTATAAATATTTATAAGTGTGAATAAGTATTTATAAATATGAATAAGGTGAATAAATATTTATAAGTTTTTATAAATGTTCATAAGTATTTATAATTATGAATAAATGTTTATAAAAGTGAATAAGTGTCTATAAATATTTATAAGTGTGAATAAATATTTATAAGTGTTTATAAGTGTTAATAAATGTTTATAAATGTGAATAAGTATTTTTAAGTTTGACTAAATATTATAAGTATTTATAAATATTTATAAATGCTTATAAGTATTTATAACTAAGAATAAGTATTTATAATTTTGAATAAATGTTTATAAGTATTTATAAGTGAGAATAAGTATAACTTATATGTGTAAATAAGTATTTATAAGTTTGAATAAGTGTTTATCAATGCCAATAAATGTTTATAAGTGTGAATAAGTGTTTACATGTGTTACTAATTATTTTTATATATTTATAAGTGTGAATAAATATTTGAAAGTGTTTATAAGTGTTGGTAAGTGTGAATAAATATTTATAAATATTAATAAGCATTTATAAATATTTATAAGTCTTTATAAGTGTGAATAAATGTTTATAAGAGTGAATAAGTGTTTATAAGTGTGAGTAAATGTGCATAAATGTTTGTAAGTGTAAATAAGTGTGAATAAATATTTATAAGTGTTTATAAATTGTTATAAGCATTTATAAGTATATATAAGTGTTTATAATTGTAAATAAATATTTATAAATGTGAATAAGTGTGTATAAGTATTTATAAGTGTGAATAAATGATTATAATTGTTTATAATTGTGAATAAGTTTTTATAAGTGTGAATAACTGTTTAAAAATGTGAGTAAGTGTTTATAAGTGTGAATAAGTGTTAGTAAATGTGAATAAGTGTTTATTAAAGTTTATAAGTGTGCATAATTATTTATAAGTGTGAATAAGTGTTTATAAATGTTTATAACTATTTATAATTGTGAATAAGTGTTTATAAGCCTGAATAAAAGTTTATATGTGTGAATAAATGTTTGTAAGCGTGGATAAGTGTTTATAAATTTTTTAATAGATGTTTACAACTTTTGATAAGTATTTATAAATGTGAATAAGTGTTTATAAATGTCAATAAATAGTTATAAATGTTTATAAATATTTATAAGTGTGAATAAATATTTATAAGCGTGAATAAAGGTTTATAAGTTTTTATAAATGTGAATAATTTATAAGCAATTTTAAGTATTTATAAATGTTTAAATAAATATGTATAAGTAAATTTATAATTGTGAATAAGTGTTTATCAATCAGAATATGTGTTTATAAGTGTGCATAACTGTTTATAAGTATTTATAATTGTGAATGTGTTTTCAAAATTGTAAATAGATGTGAATAAGTGTTTATATGTTTTTATGAATCTGAATTGGTGTTTATATGTGTGAATAAATATTTATAAGTGTGAATATATGTTTAGAAGTGTGAATAAGTGTTGATAAGTGTGAATAAGTGTTTATAAATATTTATAAGTTTTTATAAGTGTTTATAAATGTGAATAAATGTTTATAACTATTAATTATATTTATAAGTATGTATAAATGTGTACAAATGTTTATAAGTGTGAATAAGTGTTTATAAATGTGAATAAATATTTATGAGTGTTTATAAGTATTTATAAATGTGAATAAGTTTTTATAAGTGTGAATACGTGTTTATAAGTGTGAACAAGTATTTATAAGTGTGGATAAATATTTATAAGTGTGAATAAAATATTTATAAATATTTATAAATATGAATAAGTGTTTATAAGTTTAAGTGTTTATAAGTGTGAATAAGTGTTTATAAATACTTACAAATGTAGGTAACTATTTATAAATGTAAATAAGTTTTTAGAAATATTTATAAATGTGAATTAGTATTTATAAGTGTTTATAAATGTGAATAAATATTTATATGTGTGAATATAAATTTATAAGTGTGAATAAGTGTTTTTGAAAATAGTAGTAGTGAAAAAGGTTGCTAACCCATAAGACAAATACGCTGACTATGAAATTAATAGAAAGTTAATCACTACAGAAAGCAGCATAAGTAGTACAGTATAGTCTACCACGATCAAAAAAAAAAAAGAAGCAAAGAAAAAACCACCACATATGCAGAGTATTATGCTTCTATAGAAAAGTATTGAAATTGTTCAACTTAAACCCAACCACATGCAACGCAGGGCTAAAAACCAAAAGTAAAGTTTTGAGCATACTTAAATAACTAGAATCTAACAAAAAAGGAGACAAGGAAACAATGGCAGTCTCCATCCTCCCATTCACGTGCAGCCACATAATTATTTTCCTTTCCATAGGTGCTTCAATAGCAGAAGGTCAACCCACTCTTCGTTGAGGAAGTTAAAGAGCTCCCTGTTTCTTTTAACAGCTTCCTTGTGCTCCATAGCCTTCTCATTGAGGAGGCAGAGGGTGGTGGGGGATGCATGCATTACCTTCAGCATGAATTTTCTGACATCCTCAAGGTGCTTTTTTGTTGCTTCCAAGACTATGGTGATTTTAGTCACCGTATTCTCCATGGAAGAAAACTAGAACTTAATTTTCCCTATCAGTCCACTACCAGTGCTCCATTTGTCCTTGCTGGGGTTATCCTTCATCTCCTCCTCACCCACATTGGTTTGGGTATCCTCATCAAGCTTTATTTCAACCTATTCAGTATCATTGCCAGGGTCCTCTTTGCTAGGTGAGCCCACGGAAGCATCCTCCTGGGTAGAAGCATCCTCCCGACTCATGAGCTCTTTGATAGCTCTTTTCCCTTTCTCTTTAGCAAGGTGGGTGGAGCGACAGATAGAAGTGAGATGGGGCTCAAAGGTCTGGGGGCAGTCCAGGTTTATAACTATCTTTTTATGTTTCTTGGGGGAGGGCTGAGAGCTGTCCTCCGGGTTCACGAAATGCTTCTGAGAGCTGGGGATGGTTGGGTTTTAGAAGACTTGGGGCTAGAAGCAGGGGTCGCACCATCTTTAGACCCAGTGGGAGTGGGGAAGCCCTGGTTAAGGGAAATGGACAGCGACAAGGGTTGAGAAACCTATGGAGGCAGAGGGGGGCATAGGGCACGGTGGAAGTTGTATAAGTGGAGGATAAGGCCCTGGTGGAGAAAAATGGGTTTTTTACCCAGAGATATGGCTTCATTCACAACCTTCACATTAGCTTCCAAAGAATGCAGAGGTAAAAAGGAAAGGAAATTAATAGCTTGTGATGAAAATGGTTTAGAAAAGGGAGATGATAGTTATAAAAAAGTACCAAACCTACCCTCTAGTGTGAAATATTTCATCATGAGTTTGCACATCTTTGGCCAAAACTCTAGGAGCTCAGCGACTGCATAGCCACCATTTAGCAGAGAATGGGTGGCATCATTCTTGAAGAATTGCACAAATTTCATCTTCGCTTGGGTCTTAGAAATTTTTTTCCACTTCCTACTAGTGGTCGGCATACCAGTCTCCTAGCCAATAACCTCTTCATTGACCTGGAAAGTGATTCCATTTATGGTGAGTTTCCTATCATTCTAGGTTTTGGCAACCTATTTGGAGATCATTTTGTCATGGCCTTCAAGGCATTCCATGAAAGGAAAGATACTTCCCTCGCAAAAGTACATAACCATAGGATCTAAGGAGAATTCCTCCTCAAACCTATATGGCTTGATTCTTTTCTTATCACAACCCATTTTGTTTCCCCATGGACACCAACCTTAAAAACTAGAAACCATAGGAAGACCACAGGAGAGATCACGTGAACTAGTCTTGGCTCTTAGTAAAAACACATGATGAGGAATGCCAAAAAAGGAGCCAAGCAAGGGATTTGGAGTCATGTCAAGTTGTAGAGAGTGATTAAGGCTTTGATTTTCTTGGGGTTTGTAAAGCCTTTCCATGAATTCCACCAGGGTTCAAACATGAGAAGTACACATTAAACCATAATTATCATAATAATTATCCTCCAAAAAATCCACTTTGTATCTCTTGCCAACCTCTGAAGATTTATTTCCCAAAGCCCATTCAAAATAATGATGGACATTTAGAGGAAGGCTCATGCCCATATGCCACATTAGTCTTCTTTTGTACATTAAGTTATGCCCACAATGAGCCATGTGGAAATTGACAAAGGTAGTGGGGTGACCCCACAATAGTGGGTTACACTTTTTTAGACATGCTGATTTTTGTTGAAATCACACATTTTTAATAAAATATGATTATTTAAGCCTTGAGAGGTTCCATTTGAAGGAATTAATTACAAATGGTTATCTCAAAGCCTCTTATATAAAAAAAATATTGATATAACCTCTATACTCCTCATTCATACTTGCAATGGAGTCTCCTTTGCACCTATTAAAATGCTGACAAAAAATCACTTTAACTTTATCTTTTGAGAGACCAAATGAATCAATTTGAAAAACCTATCTATGTAGTATGGTACTAGTGAGAAAAATATTTCCAATGATTATAATGTTAATATATATTAAGTGTATTATGACTTTGTATTTTTAGTTTTACTAAACATAGATATTTCACCATATGTGTACCTCTATGTTTGACACTTATGGAAAAATAGTAAATGAGAGAAAAAAACTTCAAAAAAATATCCATGCCCTAGGTATTTAAGTTCTCTTTCCATAAATTAAAAAAAAATGAAATTGGACAAATACACGACAAGATATAAGATATGTAGTCAAGGTATGTCAAAATTATGGTTTAGTCAACTTCAAATGTTAATAAAATATGAAATAATAATGATAAAACCAATTGCATGCCATCTGTATGGATGTTACAAAACTAATTTCAAAAGAATCACATTGATATCTATTCTAGGAAAAAAGTTATGCTCTATGAAAATAATGTAACTCTTTGAAAATGACATTTTCAGCAACATACTAGTTTTCGTGGGAGAAAGAAAAAATAATTAAAATCAAATAAAAAATAAAAATTAAAAACATATTTAGAATCTAGACAGAAAATCCTAAAAGACTCTAATTTACTTCATCTTCTGATTTCAAATGGTTTAACGACAATATGCATCTGAATCTAGTTTTTTTTTTCAAAATGTACAGTTCAGTGTCTGTTCAGGCAAAAAAGTGTAACCCACTATTGTGGGTTCACCTAGTGATAGGGCTCGTAGAGATTTGCTGGCACCCAGTCCCACCATATAGCTTCCCACTCAAGCTTCCCTTTTTAAACATCATGAAATTCAAACTCAGTTTCTCTCATTTCCCGCCTAAGCAAGTCTTGAGTATTTAGAGGTAGCTGATTAACAGCTCTCCAGTAGTGAAGCCCATCCAGATGTAGTTTGGTAGCAGCCATGGCATTAAAAACCATTTTGCCTTCTCTTTATATGTACATGATAGTAATCCTATCCATGCGACCCATAATGCCATGGATATCACTCAAAATGCTATCCACTTTCCAGCTAGCACTGTTGATGCCCCTAGAAGCATCAATAATGATTTTGGAGTCTCCTTCAATAGCAATGTTGGTGCAGCCAATGGACATAGAAAATATCAAACCCTAAAGGAGAGTCATACCCTCAGCCTAGTTGATAGTATGGTTGTGAAGGGGTCTAGCATAGGCCACCATTAAGTAACCATTATGTTCATGGATGACACCCCCGCCAGCCTAGAGCTAGTTGTGAATTGAGCCATCAAAAGTCAATTTGTGCCAAGTAGCATGGGGAGTGTGAATAAGTGTTTATAAGTATTTATAAGAGTGAATAATTTTATATAAGTATTTATAAGTATTTATAAATATGAATAATTATTTATAAGTGTGAATAAATATTTATAAGTGTTTATAAATGTTTATAAGTTTTTATAAGTATAAATAAATGTTTATAAGTTTTTATAAATGTGAATAAGTGTTTAAATATGAATAAATATTTATTGTTTGAGTAATATTATTTATTCCTTATTTAAATTTACTTAGGACAACTCATAAATGAGTTAGATAGATAACTTTGAGTCTAATTTGGACTCTATCTTATCTAGAGGATATTGTAGAGTTCTATTAGAACTCTACCTCCTCCTGGTTGAGAAACTTGTCTCAACGCTATCCTTTCTTTCTACTAGCTCTTGCCTATTTAAGTAGAGCCTTTGTATGTTTATTCTCACCTCAGTTCAATACAATTTAGTATTGATAACATCTCCCTTCTGGTGGATGTTTGGAGACTAGGTTCTGGGTATAGGATAATTTATCCTAACATGGTATCAGAGCCTAAAGTCTTACAACCCTTTCTAATTTAGAGAGTTTTCATTATTTTCTTGAGTTTTTTTTGAGGTCTTGGTTTTTGTATGTAGTTTACTATTGTTTCCAGATCTGTATAATTGGCCATCAACATTTTCTTACATGTGATGCTAGGAGGAAATTTTGTTACAAGATTTGTTTATTTCCTTCATTATATGTTTTTTGGTCATTCTTAGTATATGTACGTATTTAGCCTATGGTTGCAATGTCTACGAGTGGAGAAGGTCATTCAAGTCATCGACCACAAGCAAAGCAGAGTGTTCATTATGATTTTGATCTCACTGAAAGGACCAATAGATGTATTTCTAAAATTTTGAGGAATTGACCTCGAGAATCACTTCCTACATCGAAGAAAAACCTTTTCTACTCTACCTGGATGACTTTGGATATCACCACTCCACCACTCTCTCCACTAGCTAAAACCACAGATTTGTCTCCTATTGCCCCATCTACATAGTTTTTTCTATGAAAATCCCACTGATATGAATCCTAGCGCTGGTGTCAAACCTCACAAGGCTAACGGTTGTCTAATCATGCCGACAAAAGAGATCAATAAGATCTAGAGGCTCTTGATGTACTTGGTGTCATTCTTTGTTCCTTTTACTAAGGTCTCAAAGAGAACCTTGCCATCAAGGAGATCTATTATGCTAACGAAGTTGATGTTGCCAAGTGAATTTTCAATTGTTTGCTAGAGCATGGTGTCATTCTTTATGTCATGCAACGTTGAAGTAGTAGCTCACATTCATTATCAGAGACGACAATGTGATTACCCAATTGGACCCGGCCAAGCGTTGAATTGGTGGAATCTGCAGGCAGCATGGACATAGAATCTACAGGCAGTATGGATATGATATTGTCACAGATATCCATGTGCTTACATCTTTAGCAGATGATTTGATCTCATCACAAATATCCCTATCATAAAGAACTACATCTCCAATGGTGTCTATTGCTGGTGGCATGGCTCTTGCAGTCCATAGTCTATGACTACCTTTGATGAACTATTGATTTCCTTCATGGTGAAGGGGTGTGTGTAGCCTTCTTTCTTTCTTGCTACCTTGTTTCTTGCTTTGTATTGGTGCACTAAGTGGCTGGCACAACAAGGTGAATGTGCATTGTGCATGTGTCTATCCTTGCTGGTGATTCATTGGTGGAACATTCTAGTGGGTTCCTGGTCCTTATCAGCATGCTCAATTTGCAAACCCTTCCTCATCTTCTCTATGAGGATGCTTAGAGGTATGGTGACAACACATATTGCTAGGCCCTTGTGTGGATGCCACCACCTTTGCTAGTGATTTTTTTGCCTACATGGGATACCCTTTGGTATTCCTCTCCTCCATGTGAAGAGCATGGTCAGTGCAATCAAGAGATAGCGTATGAGGCCCGATTTCTTAGGTGGCTGAGTTAATTGATGACAGTGGGATCTCTACTCAGTGTAATATTTTAAAGTTTGGTCCAATAATCTACTCCAAAAAGCCCATGTGGAGAGTAGGTATGTGGTCAGTCTCATTCATCTCAAGATTTCACACTCTATAAAGCTCATTCTCGGTGATGATTGTCGATGTTTTTTCTACTGTCTTTTAAATTTTTTGTTGAGGCAAGTTAATGCTCTCATAAACACTTGTGTTTGAGCATATAGCACGCTGAGGTTGTGGACTACATTGACTAATTGTTGCACCCATTTATTGGCAATTTCATTATAAGTCCATAGTTTTGGTCCGCATTTATTACTTTCCACAAATTTACTTGGCTGCCACTCCACTTATTGGAGTCAGCATTGGTAGTTGAACATGCGACATGAAATAAACATGGGCTATCTAATGCTCTTGGAGTTGCTTTGTAGAAAGTATGTTTCATATTCATGCTATTTAAAGGCTATAACTAACTCAGCATTGGAAGAATTAAGTCAATCAAAGACTAACATGGCTCATTGAGACTAGCACATGTGTAGGCTCTAGAGCCTTGTGTCCCACTTTTTGTTTGGATAGATTTTCTCTGCTCTTTGGCCAACGGTTGACGAGCTGGTGACTTCAATATGGCTCATGTGGCTTTCTTATTCACCACTTCACTATGAGTAGCGCACTTAGTTCACATTTCTTCTGCATTTGTGGTGACTAGCCCGCGCACCTAGTCGGCATTTTTTTTGTGAGCAAGGAGGTATTTTCTAAGAATTTTTCCATTTCATGCCACTTTGACTATCTTGAAGTTTGAAGTTCTTTCTATTTATGGTTGGAAAAATCATTATCTAGGAATTGTAAAAATAGTTTGTATCTATTTTGGGGGGGTGTATCTTGCATATTTATCCTTTGTGTACCTTTGTACAACATGTCAGACCCTAGGATTGAGTTTCTCACCCCACATAACTATCACACATGGAAGCTCAAAATGATGCAATTATTGCAGTCTTGAGGTCTTTGGCAGCTATTGCAAGCTAACCAACCCGACTTCACAAAGGCATTTGAGCAATTTGTTCATAGAAACAAAATGGATGAGGCAAAAGGACTCATCGGTCTTCATGTGTCAGATAATTTTTTGTTTCACATTACTGAGTGTACAACACCAAAAGAAGTATGGGATAAGCTTGCGTTGTTGTATGGTAAGGTCAACCAATTCAAAATCTTGCAGCTTGAAGCCAATCTCACTTCTCTTTCCCCAGATGTATTTCTCTCTATTCTGGATTTCCTTGCATAATTCAAGTCAATTTTTTCTCAGTTGAAAGGTTGTGGTCATGCCAAAGAAGATAAGGAGTGTATTTTCTTGATCTTGTCTAAGCTTAGAGGTCCTTTCCAAGTGTTTACCTCTACCTTCTATTCTACTATGGATGCTATGGGAGATGATCATAAGATGCCCTCATTTCAGGACTTCTATGATAGATTAACTAGGGAGTGAGCCAAGTTAATTCAGATGGATGCTCTTCCTAAGAATCATGTATTGATGGCTCAATCTCCTAAAGGCAAGGGTAAGTATAAGAAGAAGCCAAAGATAGATTCATCTCTAGGAGGTAAACCTCCTTATAGGCCTCCCTATAAGCCTAAGGTGAATAATGATCAGAAGTCTAAGCCTCCTTCTCCTTCTCCTTCTCCTCTTCCTAACTCAGGAGGGTCATCTTCTAAGGATAAGAAGAGACAAGAGAATACTTCTTTTTGGGGTAAATCTAGGCATAATGACACACAATACTCTCAGAGGCTAGCAAGGTAAGTGCAAAAAGATGGGGGACCAAAAAGGGGGTATAAGATGTCACATTTTTCCTGAAATCAGAAAACTCTGAACTTCAACAAGAAATTGAAGATAGTTAGACTCAAAATTTTAAGATGCGACTAAAACAGGAGTTGTAATACTCTAAATCTAGTTCCTAAACTACTAACTTTTTTTGAAAATGGTGCATATTAAGACCCTCAAAAAAGGGGAGCACAAAAAGTGGTCCTTTTTTTGTCCAAAAACATAACATAGCATCTGGTGTGCTCCCCCTAAAATGTTAACTTTTTTTTTGAATTTTTTTAATCACTCCAATGAGAAGTTAGCTAACACCACATAGTTTATCTTGGATTTTTTTGGTAATTTTTTTATGAACGTATAATTTTTTATGAATTTACGAAGTGCACACATCCTAAAAACATGAAATTTCTATGTGCTCCCCCTAGAAATTATTTAAAACTAATCAAAAATTAAATTTTCTTTTTTTTTAAGTGTGTAGAATGGAGTTTAGTTTCTAAAAATGTAACTTATTGCAAAATTTGATGAACGAGCCAAAATCTATGCCCAAAATACTACATTTTAGTTTTTTATGAAAAATGGACATACACACAAAAGAAATTAGAGTTGAAAAACTTAACATAATCAAAATTCAAAATAAATTATATGCTTAGATAGCTAACAGAGAGATCTGCAATATCACATTGTCTGATTTTTACATTCATGAGCCACGAGTAAACCTAACGAGGAGCACACAAAAAAAGATGTCATTTTTTTGTATGTCTACTGGAAAACATGTCTCAAGCCTATTTCAATCATCCAAGCCTTTGGGTTGGATCTCCAAGGCAAATCCAAGCCTTAGGATTGGTAAATTCAAATCCTTTACAAAGTGCACATGGCCTAAAGTGTGCACACCCTATAGGGCGTGCACACTATGTAAATTTATGATTTTCATAGTGTGCTCGCACTATGAAAATTATAAATTTACATAAGGCGTTCGCCCTATGTAAGATATAGATTCACATAGTGATGAGAAATAGTCAAAGTGAGATGAAGAGAGACAAAGAGATAGAGAGATAGAGAGAGAGTGCTCTCTCTCTCTATCTCTCTCCCTCCCTCATATTCTTTGTTTCTCTCTCTCTCTCTCTCTCTCTCTCTCTCTCTCTCTCTCTCTCTCTCTCTCTCTCTCTCTCTCTCTCTCTCTCTTTTTACATAGGTCGTACACCCTATAGGGCATGCGCACTATAGGGCACATGCCCTATTTAAGACTATGCATAACATTTTTTTTGTTTTGTATAGGATGTATACGGTATAGTGTGCTTGTGCTATGTAAAAATAGAAGAAATTGTCTTATTTGCCAAGGATCTTGTGAAAGAGGCCCACTTTTTCTTATGCTGTAGGAATTATGTGTTTTCTCCAACAAGTTTTCACTTTTCATGGTGTTGAGAGTGACAAATCAACATCGTTTTGCACCATAGTGACAAGTTTTTTCTTTGCACCATCGTGAAAGTCAATTATTGGAATCAAAAAGATGAAAAGAGATTAAGGTAAGTTTTTTTTTTTTTTACATGTCAAATGTGAATAAAGAGTGTTTTAGTTTATAATTGGTATGATATAGAGTTGTTCAATACATAATTTGATATAAGTGTAATATATTTATATTATAATTTGTCATATTGTAAGAGGTTTATATTATAATTTGACTTATTATTTTATATTTATATTATATTTTTTAAATTGTAATCAATTGATATGTAGAAATCATCATCATGCCAAGGAAATGAGCAAATAATTTAACACCAAAAGAGCATGAAAGAGAAAAAGAGAAGAAAAGGGAAAGAATGAGACAACTTCATGAACACAAAGAATTAGATACCATAGAAGAAGATTTTTCTTTGGATGAGGAACATGAAATATCAATACAAAGTAAGAGAGAATTGGAATTGGAATTGGAATAAAAAAGACAATGAATGAGAAACTTGTGTGCAATGAGAAAATTGAACTATGAAGATGCGGGGACATCATCTACGAGTTCCCAAGTTCAATAGACATCATCATCCAATGTTTGAGGCACACCAATGTATCATGTTGAAGGAACACTATTGTCTACTTCTGAAGGTGGAGGCACATCAATGTATCATGTTTAAGGCACACCATTGTCTACTTCCGAAGGTGTGGACACACTCTTCTATCATGTTGAAGGCACACCATTATCTACATCCCAAGGTGTAGGCAAAACATCATCTCATGTTGAAGGAACTCAAGATGGTATGTAATTCACACATAATTTTTTTGATGCTCCTAGAATTATTAAATATAGAAAGCCAAAATATTTGATTGATATTGATACTAACATTTTTCAAGCAATGCCTGACAAGATTCCCAAGTGTACTTGTCAAAGAAATGTTAATTGTATTTGGAGATCATTTTTTGAGAATTTAAACATGATAGGAAGATGTCAACTATTTGTTGAAATGATGAGAAATCTGAAATTTAGGCCCATCATGAAGATTCTTGGGCTAAGAATGATGGACGAGTCAAGGGAAAAATCTATTGTAAAGAATCTAATGACTACATATGAGAGTGTGGGTTCTACATCATGCATGAAAGATAGTAATGTCACACGATGTGTACTTACATCAATGATAGTAAGCACTCAAATGAAGAAATCTTGACTCATTAGAAAGACAAGAAAAACATTGAAAATAAGTAGAAAGTCTCTAATGAGAGCCCTGGGAATACGTCAAAGAGTGGAAGATCCAAATAGCAATGAGTTATGGGCATTTTTTGGTAGACTACCACGAAAAGATAAAGCAATTGTTGAAGCTTTGAAATCCTTGACTAAATTTTTTTGGAAGAATAATACATGGGTATCTCCTAATCAAATAGATGTTGTAAGAAGGAGGATTGGTAGTCAAATTCTTGGCCCACATCCAAAAATGAATTTGGATTCAACTCAAACACAATTCTTTGCAAAATTTATGAATATGTATCCTCAAATTAAAATTAGTCAGAGATATTTTGAAATGTGTAAACCTTTTTATGTCAAGATAAATCACACACGCACAACTTGTTGTTGTAGGGTACATATTGAATTTTCTAACCATTTTGAAGTTTATAAGAATATATGTGTAGGTTTGCACTCTAACAATGTTTTGCAGGATTGTAACATAAATGTCCCACCTAGATCTTCAAGGGAATTAATATCTACCATTTTATGTGAAAGAGAGGATGATCAAAAGTTTTACAAGCTCTCATGCTTGAATGGTACATGCATAAATTGCAGAGGTTTGTGACGTTTGCTAATTTGTCAACATATGGAGAGTAGGCATGGAATCGGTAACGAAATAGTGGAATTTAGAAAATATAAGACCATGAAATACAATCTAAAAGATGGAAAAGAGGCTAAAAGATGTGATTTAGTAAATGAAAAAATTCCAGTGTATCAGTTTATGGACACTTTTTTGTAAAAAAATTATTTATGAGTATGCAAGGCATACACATAGAGCACGATGGTTGGATATGCAATTCAAGTTGTGCAAGGACACATTCCCACTTGATACCATTGTTTTATTTGTGGACTTTGTAGAGAAATACACACTACAACCACAAAATGAGGTGCAAGCAAAGTATTACAACTCTCAACAGGTTGCCATATTTGTTCATATAGCATTCATGCATGCACCAGACAGTATAGAGGAGAACAAGAAGATATTGAGGGAGTATCATTTTTGTATCAATGATGATCACTCACATTCTATAGAGTTTGTACATAGTTGCTTTCAACTATTTTATGGTCATTTGGCAAACAGGGGCATAAAATATCATCGACATATCATTTGGTCAGATAATTGTGCATCCCAATTCAAGAAATCTCAGATGTTTTATTGGTTGTGCAGGATGCATAAGATTACTAGAATTCAATATATGTGGAACTGCACAGAGGCCAGTCATGGAAAGGGAGAGCACGATGGCATAGGTGCATGTATTAAAAGAGCCTTAGCACGTGAAGAATTAAAGTAAAAAGAGAAAGCAACATTGTTAGATGCAGGATGTATTGTCTAGTGGTGTAATGCTACAATAGGTCCAGGTAATGAAGGTGAGTCTATAGTTCATAAATTTGTTTGGTTGATAGATGAAAATAACATTGCACCATATGAGGATTTTTGTACATTGATAGGATCAAGTGAGATACACTCTTTTAGAAGTTGTAATACAAGTTCATGGAGTATCCACACACAACATATGGTGTGCTTTTGTTCATCATGTGTAGATGAATATTGGGATGGGTGTGAGTCAAAGGAATGGGTTGACAAATGGTATACACATATTTTGAGTCTACTTGCCTCCTATCATCCCCATGACTCACTACAACCAATAGAAATGGAATCATCCATTGACTTTGATCACTTATCTAATCTAGTACAACTAGGTCTGTATTTTTCACATACAAATAATCTCAAATTTAGTACTTTATCATAAATATTTAGTAAACTAATGTCCTCATTATGTTTATATCATTACAGGCCATGTTTTTGCTATTTTTGCACCTGAAGACAATGAAGAAGGGACAAATTATTATTTGTGTCATTGTGTTGAGGAAAAAAAGAAATTGGATCACTCAGTTATCGATGGTGAAGAATTAGAATACCCTATAGGAGCAGTGGTTGTAACTGGTAGATGGCTTAGATGGTATGCTATGAAGAACCCTAGGTTGTGGTTGTTTGAGGATTGGGAGACACATAGAAAGATTCTTCATTATTCAAACCTCATCATTGCATCAAATGTCCACTTGATCAGATATGGGGGAAGTACAAATAATAAAACTCTTTGGAAGGTTCGTGAGTCAAACCACGAGGCAATACTTGAGACAATCAAGGGTAGGACAGACCCAATTGGTTCATTGGACTAAATGGAGATACAAAATATCATAACATGTCAAATTTATATAGCACTGTAAATTGGGTGGACTGTAAATTGCTCATGCATTACCCCGTATGTATAATAAGAAGTTTGTAACATTTAATGACAACCTTTCTCTTCTATTTTTTGGGGCAATACCGGAAGGTTTTCTCTACTCAGCTCTTTCCTCCAGTGCTCCTATTGAGCTGAGTTGTAAAAATATTTCTCATTATTAATAAAAAAACTTTATAATAGAAATCTTATAGTTTAGAGATTTTTCACAGCATACATAGCATAATTCATATATTCTTTACATACACTAAGATCCCAGTTCAGCATTAACTTCCACACATAAACCCAAGCCAAAACCAACTTCTAAACAAGCCTTCCATAAACACCACATACAAAAAACCTAAAATATTCCAACAAAACCTAACCCAAAGTAGTAGGAAACTTGGTAATAGCCTTACTTCCTTCAGAAGCAGCATGCCTATCTAGCTCTCCAGGCATAACAAACTTGACAACAATCTCACTTTCTCTAGAGGAAAGTGTCACGATCTTGTTATATTTCAGCAGAGAAGTAGCCTCAGGAGTTATCTTATCAAAAATATCAATCATGAAGCTCTCCATGACATCCATGGCAGCACTGGATATTCCCTTGGAGGGATGCACTTGTTTCAACACCTTGTATATTAACCTTTTGTAACTTCCTACACTTATCTTCCTCTTCTTTTTCTTATTCTCTTCCTTTTGAACATCACTTTCTTTTCTTTTCTCAGCTTTGGAGAATCCTTTAATTCATTCTCTCCTTTCATACCATCTTCTTTAAGACCCAAAACCCCCTAGAAACTAGGGCTTGCCCAATGTTTCATCTCCCAGCACCATAGAAACTGAACCAAAGTTGATTCACCATCATTTGACCATCCTATGATGGATTCATGCTCAAAATACCCCCCTCCAATGGCTATAATGTCTACTATTGTACCCTTGCACCAATTTCATGACCCTTATGCACCCTTCAAACTCATCAAACTCCTTCTATCCTTGAAATATTTCATGACCCTTATGCACCCTTCAAATTAATGTTTGGTATGGGAGGAAGATTATAATTTCCATATTTCCACAAGCCTTGAAATATTTTTGTTGTTATCACTCTCCACCTCCACTCTCTTAATTTAGTCCTCTCCCTCTCCGCTACACTCAACTTAGCCATCCTTACCTTCTCTTTAATAGAGATTCTCCAAAATTTGTATACAAAGGCATCCTATAGGAAAAAATGAAAAGCTTCCCAAAGAATATCCTATAGCTTTTGACCAATTAACAAAGCAAAAAATAAGTGAATAAGAAATTGGCTACCAGCCACAGAGAAATTACAAGACTTTGAAAAAAAATATTCTTTCTTGATGCTGAACTCATTTGATGTGGCTATATATGATATGTACCTTGTACTTTACAAAGTGTTTTATGATTATCTAATTTCAACTTATTATATGATGTAGCCGAGTGTCAACATAGTCATTATATATGGTATGTTTTACTATTTTTTTTTTGAGAACTAATGCTTCTAGTGAATCCAAATTTAGTTGTTATAATGATGAGATGTTAGTGAATGACTTCTTCCTAATACTACTCTTCCACCACATCCAGATTTCAACCCTTTTGTGGATCTATAGGCTCAATCACGAGCCCACATGATTGGCCAAGAGAAAATTGTGATTGTATATGAACTGATTACAAAATGTTCATTTGAGGAGAAAATATTGTAGTGATCAAGAAGAAAATTGGCTATGGAAAATCTAGTTATGAATTATGTTAAGAATGAAACTATTAAGGAATTGCATGATATATTACTCAACGGTGCAAGGAATATTCTTGATGAACATGGGATTGTAGCTACATCTATTCAATATACAGAAGAAGATATAGAAAATATTCTTAATAGAGATATTAATGTGAGAGAAAAGGACATTTCAGAAGAAAATGGTTATCTTGGTGCCATCCAAGGTATGCCAATTAGTTAGGATGAAGAGACAAAGCCCACAATTAATGGGAAAGAGTGGGAAGAGCTTCTTGGACCCATGATAGAAGTTACAGATAAGGAGGAAGAGCTAGGAAGGGGAAAGCGACAAAGGAAAGAAGTAAGATATGCATGTGAGCCTATGTCAGATGATGATGATGAGTACTCACCATCTGCTAGTACCTCAAGTAGTGAAAGAAGATCTTCAGTGCACATGTACACTAACACAAAAACTTCAAATAGAGAAGTAACAAGTGTTGTGGAATTATCCATAGAGTAATGTGAAATGAAGCCTCAAATTGGTTCATTAATAGGCAAAGAATTTGGTCATGTACTTCATTCTAGCACCACAAATATTTCTATTAGAAATTCCTATTCGTCAATGGCCTTGCATTCACAGGACTTGGGCATTATCCTTGAAATGTAAGTTCATTGCCACCTTTGGGAAGGCAGTCTCACTCCTCATTTTACAACAAAGGGCAGCCATCTATGGTCCAAGGTTTTAATTCAGCTGACAAGTGGAGAGCTTCTCAAGGTACTCATCTCTTTCGTAGAGAAGTTCCTACTTCATCTCAAGGTTCGCATTTAGGTGACCAACTCCTTTGAGGTCCATAAATAGACCCATTAATTTCCCAAATTGGTTCATTAGAAGGAAAACAATTTGGTCATGCACTTCATTCTAGCACCACAAATATTTCTATTAGAAATGCCTATTTGTCAATGGCCTTGCATTTACGAGACTTGGGCATTATCCTTGAAATGTAAGTTCATTACCACCTTTGGGAAGGAAGTCTCACTCCTCATTTTACAACAAAGGGCAGCCATCTATGGTCCAAGATTTTAATTCAGTTGACAAGTGGAGAGCTTCTCAAGGTACTGATCTCTTTCATAGAGAAGTTCCTACTTCATCTCAAGGTTCTCATTTAGGTGACCAACTCCTTTGAGGTCCACAAATAGACCCATTAATTTCCCAAATTGGTTCATTATCATGAAAAGAATTTGGTCATGCACTTCATTCTAGCACCACAAATATTTCTATTAGAAATACCTATTCATCAATGGCCTTGCATTTATGGGACTTGGGCATTATCCTTGAAATGTAAGTTCATTGCCACCTTTGGCAAGGCAGTCTCACTCCTCATTTTACAACAAAGGGAAGCCATCTATGGTCCAAGGTTTTAATTTAGCCAACAAGTGGAGAGCTTCTCAAGGTACTGATCTCTTTTGTAGAGAAGTTTCTGCTTCATCTCGAGGTTCTCGTTTAGGTGACCAACTCCTTCGAGGTCCACAAATAGACCCATTAATTTCCCAAATTGGTTTGTTAGAAGGAAAATAATTTGGTCATGCACTTCATTCGAGCACCACAAATATTTCTATTAGAAATGCCTATTCATCAATGGCCTTGCATTTACGGGACTTGGGCATTATCCTTGAAATGTAAGTTCATTGCCACCTTTGGGAAGGTAGTCTCACTCCTCATTTTACAACAAAGAGCAGCCATTTATGGTCCAAGGTTTTAATTCAACTAACAAGTGGAGAGCTTCTCAAGGTATCGATCTCTTTCGTAGAGAAGTTCCTGCTTCATCTCAAGGTTCTTGTTTAGGTGACCAACTCCTTTAAGGTCCACAAATAGACCCATTAATTTCCCAAATTGGTTCGTTAGCAGGAAAAAATTTTGGTCATGCACTTCATTCTAGCACCACAAATATTTCTATTATAAATTCCTATTCGTCAATGGCCTTGCATTTACGGGACTTGGGCATTATCCTTGAAATGTAAGTTCATTGCCATCTTTGGCAAGGTAGTCTCACTCCTCATTTTACAACAAAGGGCAGCCATCTATGGTCCAAGGTTTTAATTCAACTGACAAGTGGAGAGCTTCTCAAGGTACTAATCTCTTTCATAGAGAAGTTCCTACTTCATCTCAAGGTTCTCATTTAGGTGACCAACTCCTTCGAGGTCCACAAATAGACCCATTAATTTCCCAAATTGGTAAAAGGGTAGATGCAATTTTGGAAAGAGTATCTCAATTGAAGAGAAATGGAAATTCCAATGAGCATGAAGTTATTGCACATCCAATGGGTGTATCTCCTCCACTGACAAATATAACTACTTCCAGAGACTTGAGTTTAAATGGAGACTGTTTGTTCCCAAACATGCCCCAGTCGAGCAGATGAACTAGATGTTGCTTGAGTAAAGAAGATAGTGTTTTATTAAAGCATCTACATTATCCCACTGGGTGACCCCACAATAGTGGGTTACACTATTTTAGACATGTTGATTTTTGCTGAAATGACATTTTTTTAATAAAATAGGATGATTCAAGCCTTGAGAGGTTCCATTTGAAGGAACTAATTACAAATGGTTATCTCAAATCCCCTTAGATAAGAAAAACATTGATATAACATCTATACTCCTCATTCATACCTACAATGGAGTCTCCTTTGCACCTATTAAAATGCTAACAAAAAATCACTTCGACTTTATCTTTTGGAAGGTCAAATAAATCCATTTGAAAAACCTATCTATGTAGTAAGGTACTACTGAGAAAGATATTTCCAATGATTATAATGTTAATATATATTAAGTTTATTATGACTTTGTATTTTTAGTTTTACTAAACATAGATATTTCATCGTATGTATACCTTTATGTTTGACGCTTATGGAAAAATAGTAAATGAGAGAAAAAAAATTCTAAAAAATATCTATGCCCTAGGTATTGAAGTTCTCTTTCTATCAAAAAAAATAAAAATGAAATTGGACAAATACACGATAAGTTATAAGCTATGTAGTCAAGGTATGTCAAAATTATGGTTTAGTCAACTTCAAACATTAATAAAATGTGCAATAATAGTTATAATGTCTTAAAAACAATTGTATGCCCTCCATATGGATGTTAAAAAACTAAATTTGAAAGATTCACATTGATATATATTTTAGAAAAAAAGTTATACTTTATGAAAACAATGTAACTCTTTGAAAATGGCATTTTTAGCCACATACCAGTTTTCGTGGGAGAAATAAAAAACTATTTAAATGAATTCAAAAATAAAAATAAAAAATATATTTATAATCTACATAGAAAATCCTAAAAGACTCTAATTTACTTCATCTTTTGATTTCAAACGGTTTAATGACAATATGCATCTGAATTTGAAAGTTTTTTCCAAAATGTAGAGTTCAGTGTCCGTTCAGGAAAAAAAGTGTAACCCACTATTGTGGGTTCACCCCACTTGCTATCAGTTACTACTTTTTGAGTGGCTTGCCAACTACTTCTATGTGGGATTTCTATAATATATAATGTCCTCATGCAAGTACATGCCACGCATAGTCGTTTGATCACCGCTGATGACTCCATGTTGAAGTGTCCCTCAAGGTCCCTTAAGCATGAAATTAGAGACCTTTGGGGGGTCATATCTCAGAGCTCATGCAAGGTAGCATGGATCCATTAGTTGCTACGGGACTGTGTTGTCAGGGCCTACAAAAGCCTGTCTCAGTTTTTGGAGATTCAAGTTCATTTAAAATCGGCAACACATTCTCGGCTGATGTCAGAACTCACAGTGTTCCTTAGCTCAAATGCCTAATGTTATGTATCTTTCCAACCGTCAATCATAGCATCGAACCATCTATTCCAATAGCTTTGAATGGTCAGGTAAACACTAGTGACAACCTCATTTGTCACACACAGTCATTCAATCACCGCCGATAACTCCGTGCTGAAGTGTCCCTCAAGGTCCCTTAAGCATGGAATTAGTGATCTTTGGGGGGTTGTATCTTAGAGCTCGTGCAAGGTAGTATGGATCCATCAGTTGCTACTAGACCATGTTTTCAGGGCCTACAAAAGTCTATCTTTGTTTTTGGAGATTCAAGTTCATTTAAATTGGCAACACATTCTTGGTTGATATCAGAACTCACAGTGTTCCTTAGCTCAAACGGCCAACATTGCGTATCTTTCCAACTGTTGATCATAGCATCAAACCATTTGTTCCAACAGCTCTGAATGGCTGGGTAAACACTAGTGGCAACCTCATTCAGCACATATAGTCATTTGATCACCACTGACGACTCCGTGCTAAAGTGTTCCTCAAGGTCCCTTAAGCATGGAATCAGTGATCTTTGCAGGTTTATATGTTTGAGCTTGTGTGAGGTAGCATGGATCCGTCAGTTGCTATGAGACCATGTTGTTGGGGCCTACAAAAGCCTATCTTAGTTCTTGGAGATTCAAGTTTGTTTAAAATTGGAAACACATTCTCAGTCGATGTCAGAACTCACAGTGTTCCTCAATTGAAACGGCCAACATTGCGTATCTTTCCAACCGTTGATCATAGCATCAGACCATCTATTTCAATAGCTCCAAATGGCTAGGTAAATGCTAGTGGCAACCTTTTTTAGCATGCACAGTCATTCGATCCCTACCGACAACTCTGTGTTGAAGTGTCCCTCAAGGTCCCTTAAGCATAAAATCAGTGATCTTTGTGGGGTTGTATCTCAGAGCTCATGTGAGGTAGCATGGATCTGTCAGTTTCTATGAGACTATGTTGTTGGGGCCTACAAAAGCATGTCTTAGTTTTTGGAGATTCAAGTTCATTTAAAATTGGAACCACATTCTTGATCAATGTCAAAACTCATAGTGTTCCTCAGCTGAAATGACCAACATTGCATATCTTTCCAACCGTCGATCCTAGCATTGAACCATCTATTCTAATAGCTCTGAATGGCTGGGTAAACGCTAGTGGCAATCTCGTTTGGCATGCACAGTCATTTGATCCCTACTGATGACTCCATGCTGAAGTGTCCCTCAAGGTCCCTTAAGCATAAAATCAATGATATTTACAATGTCATATCTCAGAGATCGTGCGAGGTAGGATGGATCCGTCAGTTGCTATGAGACCATGTTGTTAGGGCCTACAAAATCCTGTCTCAGTTTTTGGAGATACAAGTTTGTTTAAAATTGGCAACACATTCTCAGTGTCAGAACTCATAATGTTCCTCAGCTGAAACAACCAATGTTGCGTATCTTTCCAACCGTCAATCATAGCATTGAACCATCTGTTCCAATATCTCCAAATGGTCGGGTAAATGCTAGTGGAAACCTCATTCAGCATGCACAGTCATTTGATCTCTACCGACGTGTCTGCGCTAAAGTGTCCCTCAAGGTCCCTTAAGCATGAAATCAATGATTTTTGTAGGGTCATATCTCAGAGATCATGTGAGGTAGCATGGATCCATCAGTTGCTATGAGACCATGTTGTCAGGGACTACAAAATCCTATCTCAATTTTTGGAGATACAAGTTTGTTTAAAATCAGCGACACATTCTTGGTCGATGTCAGAACTCACAGTGTTCCTCAACTGAAATGGCCAATGCTGCGTATCTTTCCAACCATCAATCATAGCATCGAACCATCTATTCCAATAGCTCCGAATGGTTAGGTAAAAGCTAGTGGAAACCTCATTCAACATGCACAATCATTAGATCTCTACCGACATCTCCATGTTGAAGTGTCTCTCAAGGTCCCTTAAGCATGAAATCAGCAATCTTTGCGGGGTCGTATCTCAGAGCTGGTGCGAGGTAGCTTTGATCCATCACTTGCTATAGGACTGTGTTTCTAGGGCCTACAAAAGTTTGTCTCAATTTTTGGAGATTTTCATTTAAAATCAGTAACACACTCTTAGTCAATGTCAAAACTCATAGTGTTCCTGAGCTGAAATGGCCAACATTGCATATCTTTCCAACCATCAATCGTAGCATCAAACCGTCTATTCCAAAAGCTCTAAATGTCTGGGTAAACACTAGTCGCAACCTCATTCGACATGCACAGTCATTTGATCCCTGCTAACAACTCCGTGCAGAAGTGTCCCTCAAGGTCCCTTAAGCATGAAATCAGTGATCTTTGTGGGGTTGTATCTTGGAGCTTGTACGAGGTAGCATGGATCCTACAAAATTTTGTCTCACTTTTTGGAGATTCAAGTTCGTTTAAAATCAGAAACACATTCTCAGTCGATGTCAGAACTCATAGTGTTCCTTAGCTCTAATGACCAATGTTTCATATCTTTCCAACCATCGATCGTAGCATCAAACCGTATCTTCCAACAGCTCCAAATGGCCAAGTAAACGCTAGTGGCAATCTCGTTTGCCATGCATAGGTGTTTGATCACCACCGATAACTTCATGCTGAAGTGTCCCTCAAGGTCCCTTAAGCATGGAATCAATGATCTTTGTGGGGTCATATCTCAGAGCTCGTGCGAGGTAGCATGGATCTATTAATTGCTACGGGACCGTGTTGTTGGGTTCCTACAAAAGTCTATCTCAATTTTTGGAGATTCAACTTCATTTAAATTCGGAAACACATTCTTAGTTGATGTCAAAACTTAAAGTGTTCCTCACTTCAAACAACCAATGTTGTGTATTTTTCCAACTGTTGGTTGTAGCATCGATCTATCTGTCTCAATAGCTCTGAATGCTAGGTAAATGCTAGTGGCAACCTCATTCACCACGGACAGTCATTCGATCCCCACCAAAAACTCTAGGAAGAAGTGTTCCTCAAGGTCCATTAAGCATGAAATCAATGATCTTTGTGTGGTCATATCTGAGAGCTCGTGCAAGGTAGAATCGATCCATCAGTTGCTATGAGACTGTGTTGTCGAGGCCTAAAAAATTCTATCTCAATTTTGAAAGATTCAACTTCATTTAAATTTTGCAACACATTCTCAGTCGATATCACAACTCAAAGTGTTCCTTAGTTCAAATGGCCAACCTTGCGTATCTTTCCAACCATCAGTCATAGCATCAAACCTTCTATTCCAACAGCTTCGGATGGCTGGGTAAACCCTAGTGGCAACCTCACTCATCACGCACAGTCAATCGATCATTGCCAACGACTTCGGACTGAAGTGTCTCTCAAGGTCCCTTAATCATGAAATCAATGATCTTTGCAGGGTCATATCTCAGAACTTGTCTGAGGTAGAATCAATCCATCAGGTGCTACGAGACTATATTGCTGGGGCCTAAAAAAGCCTGTCTTGATTTTTGGAGATTCAACTTCATTTAAAATCAGCAAGATATTCACGGTTGGTGTCAGAACTAAAAGTGTTCCTCAGTTCAAATGGCCAATGTTGCATATATTTCTAAATGTTGGTCATAGCATCGATCTATCTATTCCAATAGCTCCAAATGGTCAGGTAAAGGCTAGTGGCAACCTTCTTCTCCATGCAAAGTCATTTGATCACTGCCAACGACTCCGCGCTGAAGTGTTCCTCAAGGTCCCTTAAGCATGAAATCAATGATCTTTGCTAGGTCATTTCTTAGAGCTCATACAACGTACCATGGATCCATTAGTTGCTACGAGACCATGTTACTGGGGCCTACAAAATCCTATCTTAGTTTTTGGAGATTCAAGTTCATTTAAAATTGGCAACACATTCTCGGTTGATGTCAGAACTCACAGTGTTCCTCAGCTCAAATGACCAACGTTGCATATCTTTCCAACTATCAATCGTAGCATCAAACCTTCTATTCCAATAGCTCTGAATGGCTGGGTAAATGCTAGTGGCAACCTCATTCGTCATGCATAGTTATTCGATCGCTTCCAACAATTTCGTGCTGAAGTGTCCCTCAAGTTCCCTTAAGCATGGAATCAGCAATCTTTGTGAGGTCATATCTTGGAGCTCATTTGAGGTAGCATGAATCTATTAGTTGCTACTGGACTATGTTTTTGAGGCCTACAAAAGCCTATCTCATTTTTTGGAGATTCAACTTTGTTTAAAATCGGCAACACATTCTTGGTCGGTGTCAGAATTGAAAGTGTTGCTCAGTTCAAGCAGCCAATGTTGCATATCTTTCAAACCGTCTATCGTAGGATTGATCTGTCTATTCCAATAGCTCCAAATGGCAGAGTAAACGCTAGTGGAAACTTATTTCACCATGCATAATTATTCGATCACCACCGATGACTCCGTGCTGAAGTGTCCCTCAAGGTCCATTAAGGATGAAATTAGTGATCTTTGCGGGGTCATATCTCAGAGCTCATGTGAGGTAGCATGGATCTGTCAACTTCTACAAGACTATGTTTTTGAGGCCTACAAAAGCCTGTCTTGGTTTTTGAAAATTCAACTTCATTTAAAATCGGCAACACATTCTCGGTCGATGTCAGAACTCATAGTGTTCCTCAGCTTAAATGGCCAACATTATGTATCTTTCCAACCATCAATCATAGCATCAAATCATCTATTCCAACAACTCTGAATGGCTGGGTAAACACTATTGGCAACCTCATTCTCCACGCATAGTCATTCGATCACCACCGACAACTCTATGTTGAAGTGTCCCTCAAGGTCCCTTAAGCATGGAATTAGTATTCTTTGCGGGGTCATATCTCAAAGCTTGTGTGAGGTATCATAGATCCATTAGTTGCCATGAGATTGTATTGCTGGGACCTACAAAAGCCTATCTAGGTTTTTGGAGATTCAACTTCGTTTAAATTTGGAAACACATTCTCGATTGCTTTCATAACTTAAAGTGTTCCTTAGTTCAAAAGGCCAATGATGTGTATCTTTTCAATTGTCAATTTTATAATTAATCTATCTATTCCAACAGCTTCAAATGGCTGAGTAAATGCTAGTGGCAACCTCTTTCACCATGCACAGTCATTCGATCCCCACCAACAATGCTAGGCCAAAGTGTCCCTCAAGGTTCCTTAAGCATGAAATTGGTGATCTTTGTGGGGTCATATCTCAGAGCTCGTGTGAGGTAGAATTGATCCATTAGTTGCTATGGGACCATGTTGCTGAGGCCTACAAAAGTCTATCTTGGTTTTCAGAGATTCAACTTCATTTAAATTTGGTAACACATTCTCGATCGATGTCAGAACTCAAAGTGTTCCTCAGTTCAAATGGCCAACTTTGGTAATCTTTCCAACCATCGGTCATAGCATCAAACTGTCTATTCCAATAGCTCTAAATGGCTAGGTAAACCCTAGTGGCAACCTCTTTTTCCATGCATAGTCGTTCGATCCCCACCGATGACTCTAGGCCAAAGTGTCCCTCAAGGTCCCTTAATCATGAAATCATAAATCTTTGTGGGGTCGTATCTCAGAGCTCATGTGAGGTAGAATCAATCTATCAAGTGCTACGAGACCATGTTTCCTAGGCTTACATAAGCGTATCTCAATTTTTAGAAATTCAACTTCGTTTAAATTTGGCAACACCTTCTCAGTCGGTGTCAGAACTTAAAGTGTTCCTTAGTTAAAATGGTCAACGTTGCGTATCTTTCAAACCATCAGTTGTAGCATCAAACCGTCAGTTCCAACAACTTCAAATGGTATGGTAAACACTAGTGGCAACCTCATTTAGCACACATAGTCATTCAAACCCTGCCGATGACTCTAGGCTGAAGTATCCCTCAAGGTCTCTTAAGCATGAAATCAGTGATCTTTACAGGGTCATATCTCAGAGCTCGTGCAAGGTAGAATCAATCCATCAGGTGCTACAGGATCATGTTGTTGAGGGTTACAAAAGCTTGTCTTAGTTTTTAGAGATTCAAGCTTTTTTAAATTCAGCAACACATTCTTGGTCGATGTCAGAACTCAAAGTATTCCTTAGTTCAAATGATCAATGTTGCGTATGTTTCAAGCTGTCAGTCGTAGTATTGAACCATCAGTTCCAATAGCTCTGAATGGTTAGGTAAACATTAGGGGAAACCTCATTCAGCATGCATAGTAGTTCAAACCTTGATGATGACTCCGGTCTAAAGTGTCCCTCAAGGTCTCCTAAGCATGAAATCGGTGATCTTTGCGGGGTCATATCTCGGAGCTCATGCAAGGTAGAATCAATCCGTCAAGTGCTATGGGACCGTGTTGCTGGGATCTACAAAATCTTATCTCAGCTTTCAGAGATTCAAGTTTTTTTAAATTCAGCAACACATTCTCGATCGATGTCAAAATTCAAAGTGTTCCTCAGTTCAAATGGCCAACATTGTGTATCTTTCAAACCATCAGTCGTATATCAAACCATCAGTTCCAACAGCTCTGAATGGTCGATTAAATGCTAGGGGCAACCTCATTCAGCACACACAGTAGTTCAAACCCCACTGATGACTCTGGGCCAAAGTGTCCCTCAAGGTCCCAAATGCATGAAATCAGTGATCTTTGCGGGGTCATATCTCAAAGCTTGTGTGAAGTAGAATCGATCTGTCAGGTGCTACGGGACCATGTTGCTAGGGCCTACAAAATCTTGTCTCAATTTTTAGTGATTCAAGTTTGTTGATATTTGGAAACACATTCTCGGTCGATCTCAGAACTCATAGTGTTCCTTAGTTCAAACAGCCAACATTGCATATCTTTCCAACCGTCAGTCGTAGCATCGAACCATCTATTCCAACAGCTCCAAATGACCAGGTAAATGCTAGGGGAAAACTCATCCGATACGCACAGTAGTTCAAACCCCGTCGATGACTCTAAGCTGAAGTGTCCCTAAAGGTCTCTTAAGCATGAAATCAGTGATAAATGCTACTGAAAACCTTTTTTGGCACACACAGTCATTCAAACGACACCGATGACTTTGGGGTGAGTAGTAGGATGAGTGAAAATATGTATTCTAGTGTTTGTCATTAACAATCAGTCAGTTAGGGGATAATTAGAAGTTAATTTGTAAAAGCATAAGGTTGCACATCCACATCTGTCATAGTAATCTTATTAATAAAAGAACTCTTGCCAACATTAGGGTACCCCAAGAATCCTTATATTATATTTATACATTTATGCATTCATTTCATTACTTTTTTTATTATTACATTCAAAGAATTTACTTTTATTGGGGACAGTGACTGGAATTTGTAGCACAGTCAGCAAGTTAAACATACAAGCATAACTATAAGGCATGGAAAATTTACAAAGAAAAGACATCCAAATAAACATAAATTAGTATACATCAATACACCAAACACATGAATTGCATACCTAAAACATAAAAAAAATATATTCGTAGGGCATTAAGTCAAATATATATGTCCAATAATGTCATACATTGAATATATTCAATATAGTAAAACTAGATTCCTCAAAGTCAAATGAATATATAATATATCACTAATACAATATACAAAAAAATATGTCCACTAATGCCATATAGGCATACAATCCATATCCCTAATCTAGTCCTTTCCCACTAGGGGAAGAAAACAAATCCTGAGCTATTTTTGATTGTCGTGTCAATGGCGATGCAGTGAATGTTGTAGTCTTCCAAGTGCGCTCACTCATCCTCCTATCTAGACTCTTCTATAGCTCACCCTGATAAAAAAAAAAATTAGATAGAGATAACTAATATACATCAAAATTGAATTATACAATGACATAAAATTGAATATTGGCTTACCGCTAGCAAATAGTCACTATGTTCATCCACCGAAGGTGCATGCTGTCGATTTGGAGTCATAAGTTCCTACAAAAATGATCAAAATAATAATTAAAATACATACATAGATATCATTATAAAATTCAATACAAACTAATAAAATAACAATTAAAGTTAAGTGATCTCTTTCATACCTTAGCCAGTGCTTCAGAACTAGCTACTACTACAGATACTCCACTATCAAAAGTATCACAAATAGAAGGAGGAGTCTTTGATCTCAAAAGTTGACAATGAAACAAAAAAAGTAAATTATGTAGTTATCAAGATTACATATATTTTTTACAACCCTACTAATGAGTAAATGATACCTCCGTGAAGGTTCCACCGCGTCCTCCGATGTGCGGTGTTGAAGTTGAAGCACCAACATTCAACTAGTGCACATGTACATGGAAAATTATAAGATAACCATTCATATAAGAATGTACTACTAACATGTTAATTATAATTCATTATTACATGCATACCTGTGGACTCAATGGTGACCTCACAAATCCAGGTGAAAGAATGTAATCGTCATGCCTCTGGATTTTGATCATAATTTGTCTAGTAATTTAGTCATTCATTCATTAATTAAATATGATCAAGTAAATCCAATTAATATGCAAATAAAGATACCTCAAGGAAAGTTGCACGATGCTCTTCGCTATCTTTTGTGAACGTCGATGGTCCACCAGTGCACATCTAATGCACATGTACAATAAGTTAGGAAACAATTATTCATATAATTACATAATAATCAAATATGTTAATTAAATGTTTTATTTGATACATACTTGTGGAATTTATGATGATGTGTAAAAGAGGACATTAGGATCATTGCCACTTCCACTACCACCACCACCACCACTGACACTCTTGCCTTGAATTTTCATCATAAACAATAGATACTAAATTAAATAGTTATTCTTTTATAAATGAAATATGATCAAAGAAATTTAATGAACTTGGAAATATTTACCTATGTGTCAATGCCAAATGTTGTATTTAGAAAGGTATCAATCATCAATCCAAAATCTTCTTCCTCTCTCTCGCCAGTACCAAATGTGCACAAGCATCCACATGACCAACAAATATGCCCCCTTGAGGATTAACTATAGTCACCCTCAACTAAAGGAGTGGCACATTGAATGAGAGTCTGTATCAGAGCACTAATCATGCCTAGTGTGTCTGCCTCTACATGTTCCTTCACAACGGAAGGAATACTAACATGATCCACCTATGGCTTGCCAATAGCATCCCTAGGTGCGTTAGGGTCACGATGTGCCCCTGCTTAATCAAATGATGACCACCCTCCTCTACCCTGAGAATCTAGAATTTCAAAATAATTTGGCACCTCCTTGAGTACAAATTTGCAATAGAGTTTCGTCAAGAAATATATAGGAACCTCATGATTGTTACAAGGATTTGAATCAAAGACCATCCACCATCTCTCCAAAAAATTGTTTTTAATGTCTTCATTTATGCACCAATGAATTGGGAACCTCCTTGTTGTAGTTCTAAGAGTATTTGTGTCCCCTGGTTTTTTAAATAGCTAGCAAATGTCATCTTTTGTGATTTTTTTTCTTTTTTATGTCCATATAAGATAATTTATTTGCATAATATTATTTTTCTTGTTCTCTTTTATCCCGCCATAAATTAATTTTCCCACTAATCATGCTTACGTGGGCCAAGATTGCTTCCAATGATTTTGCAAGTCTCCCTTCTAGGATTTGTACCACTAGAATCTTTTAACCTATTAATTAAAGATTCTAATTCTTTTTGCCCTCTTTCAATTTGGTTCATCAAATTTTGTTGTGTTCCAGGAGGAGGTTTCTTGATTGGTGGAGGCAATTGAGGTTCATTTTCTTCATTTGTTTCTTCATTCGGTTCTTCATTTGGTTCTTTGTCAGGATACAGAGGGTTTGGTGGAGATGGTTGAGGGATATTATTTCTTCTTGGCAATTAAAAAAACTACATTTTAAAATCTTCATTATACAACAAATTTAAACAAAAACAAATTGCAACAAAACTAAAATTTTAAAACAAATAAGAGGCATGGGCTATAAAAACACTTACCTCTTCTTATGGATCAAACTTGATGATGTCGTGGAGCCATTTGATCGATGGATGAACAAAAAAAATTGATTCACAAGAAAATATAATAGGGCGTGCATGCTTTAGAATCCCTTCTTAGCTGAAAACGCGGGTTTGAGAAAGCAAAATGACCTTCCAAACCTGAGCAACAAACTTTATAAGGGTTTTTTAAAAGGGTGTGTTCCCTATAGGGCATATGCCCTTTGGAAAATACTAAGTGTTTTCCAAAGTGAGCACTTTGGTTTGGATTTTCAAAGCCTAAGGCTTGGGCAACCCAAGCCATAGGGCACGCACCCTATAGGGTGCATGCCCTTTAGTGCGTGCACACTATGCGCGATGGGGGGCCAAAAAGAAAAGTGGCATATTTTTGGTCCCCCATCTTTGTGCACTTACCCAATAGTAGTAGAAGAAGCTATGAGGAGGCACAACATTACAGTGCCTAATTCTTCTTCCTTAGGAAAAGGAAAAGCCTTCTCAACTAAGGCTTCATCATCTACAAGTTCCAGTTGGATTCTTGATTCTAGTGCTTCACATCACATGACTCATTTTGTTGATCTTCTTAATTCTCTTTCTAATAGTTCTACTTCACATATTATAGTTTGGAACTCATCAAAGATTCTAGTTCTAGGGACATGCTCAGTTAAGATGCAAGATGGTAGCATTGATGATGTTCTTTTTGTTCCTAATATTTCACAGAATCTTCTTTCTATCTATCAAATTTGCAATCATGGTGATGGAAATAATTGTTGATTTCTCTCCTACTAATGTGACTATTACAAAGATGTGGAATCCTGAAAAGGTCCTCGCTATAGGGACAGTTGATAATGCATCCTGCTTGTATAAGTTTGATGGGTTTTATTCTTCATCAGGATCATCCCTTATTTCTCATGCAAATTCTACAAGCAAGCTTTGGCATGAAAGGTTTGGACACCTGAATTATAGATATCTTCAACAGATGAGAACATAGAACCTGGTCATTGGTCTACCTCAAATCTCTTTTTTAGGTGGAGTTTGTTCAGGTTATGTTCTTGGTAAGCATCACCGAGATCCCTTTCCTAAGGGTATGGCCACATGAGCTTTGTCTCTCCTTGAGTTGGTGCATAGTGACCTCATGTCATTTCCAACTCCTTCATTTTCAGGGGTAGATTATGTGCTCACCTTCATTGATGACTTCTCTAGGAGCACATGGGTGTACTTTTTAAAGTACAAGAATGAGGTCCTTCAACACCTTATGACCTTTCTTGCATTTGTGGAGAAGCAATCAGGATATTCCCTCTAGAAGATCCGCACAGATAATGGGGGGGAGTATGTCAATGAAGCATTCAAGGAACTCTATCATACTCAAGGTATTCTTCATCAGCATATAGTGCCATACACTCCTTAGCAAAAGGGTATGGCTAAGAGAAAGAATAGAACCTTACGGGAAATGGCCAATTGCATGCTTCAGTCTCAGTCCATGGTTCCCATTTTTTGGGTAGAGGTTGTCAATTGTACCAATTACATTCCATATCTTATGCCTCATAAGGTAGTACTAAATACAACTCCCGAAGAAGCTTGGTCTCATATCAAGCCTCGAGTATCCCATTTCAAATTATTTTGCAATGATGCATGTACATTCATTCCTGATAATTTGTGCAAAGCAATGGAGAAGAAAAGTCAATTATTCATATTTGTTGGTTATTGTGAAGATGTGAAGGGATATCAGTTGTTTGATCCAATCAGTCAAGAGGTTCATTTTGATGAATCCTTTACTTAGAAGGATTCTTCATCACAAGCCCCTCCCTCTCTTCTTCCACATTCTTCTAAGAATGTCTTTCCTTTAGATGATGATGTTGTTGTTGATACTACTGGTGCTACCATTCTTGAAGATGGTATTGATCTAGTTGTTGACATTACTCCATCTTCTCCTACACCTAGTAGACCTTTATGGGCTCAAAAAGTTGTTGAGGAAGCTAGTCTTCTTGCAGGTAATCCAACAGCCACTCATCGCACTCGTTCCCAAACTTGAGGCATCAGTCTTTCAAGTCATGGAGTCTCTACTAATATACCCAAATGGGATAATACTATGGATGAGGAGTATGCTTCTTTGATGAAAAATCATACTTGGGATTTGGTTCCACTTCCTAAGGGAAGAAATCTAGTTCAATGCAAATGGGTGTATTGTACTAAATTTACAACTGATGGTTTTGTTGATAAGTATAAGGCTTATCTAGTGGCTAAGGGGTTTTCTTAGGTTGAAGGTATTGACTAATCTGAGATGTTTTCTCCCATTGCCAAGATGGATTCCATTTGTCTTGTACTTTCCATTACTGCATCAAAGTGTTGGTCAGTGTATCAAATAGATGTGAAGAGTGCCTTCCTGCATGGTGATCTTAAAGAGGAGATCTATATAGAGAAACCACCAAGTTTTGTACATAATTCTTCACTTGTATGCAAGCTTTGATGTTCATTACATGGTCTCAAGCAAGCTCCTAGAGCTTGGTATGAAAATATGGATAAGTTTTTGCTTGCTTCTGAATTCACTAGATGTCATTTTGGATCCTACAGTTTACATTCAATAGCATGGAAGAAATCTTCTCATTCTTGTTTTTTATGTGGATGACTTGATACTCACTTATAATTCTCATGCAAGGATGGAGAAAACTCAAAGAGCCTTGATGAAGAAATTTGATATGACTGGCCTTGGTTTGCTACATTATTTCCTTGGTCTTCAAATTCATCAATCTTCTGCACCTGTATTTCAATCTTCCAGTAGAAATATGCTCTTGATTTTCTACAAAGATTTGGAATGGTTGATTGTAAGCTAGACCCTACTCCTTTTCAATCAGGTGTCATATTGTCTACCAACTACTCTACTCCATTAGTGGATGCTACCTTATATAGGCAGTTAGTTGACAGCCTTTTATACCTAACACATAGTCATCCTGATATTTCCTTTGTTGTTAGTCTAGTCTCTTGGTTCTTTCAAGATCCTTATGAGATCCATTTTCAAGTAGCTAAGTGCATTCTATAGTACATTTAGGGCACTCTATAGTTTTGCATTCACTACACATTAGGTGCTACTGAGATTATGGGCTTCACCGAATCAGATTGGGTTGGTGATATTGATGACTGAAAGTCTACCTCTAGCTTTATTTTTTGCCTTGGTTCTAGTCTAGTTGCTTGGTCTTGGAAAAAGAAAACTGTTATTACATTATCCTCAACTGAAGCTAAATATCGAGGAGTTGTCTTAGCTAGTCAAGAAATTCTTTGGCTTCGATAATTGATGATAGAGTTTGGCTTCCCCATTAATCATCCCACTACTCTTTGGTGTGATAATCAGAGTGCCATACATATTTCTTGCAACCCTGTGGAACATTAACACACCAAACACATTGAAATCCACATGCACTTCATTCAACAACTTATTGAAGATGGTGTTTTATCTTTGGAGTATTCGCTTATAGAGCAGCAGGTTGCAGATATATTCACCAAACCTTTAGCATCTCCTTGCTATCTTTTAGTTGGGACCAATGATAGGGGTGAAGGAAGTAGTCCCTGGGGGGTCTTGAGGACTCCTCCTTCCTTCCTTTTTCATTTCTTTTCAACATTTGTTTGTTCTCTCTTTAAGAGAGGAGTTTTCTCCCACTGGGTTTTTCTCCTTTTCTCTATTTATGAGAGATTTCTTTGTAGTTGTACATGGGTACCTAATATGGCTTTGTCTGTCGGGACCCATATAGCCCTCTACTACATTGCTTTACTGCCTAAGTTTTACTTAAGAGGGGTGTTGGAGTAATATTATTTACTCCTTATTTAAGTTTACTTAGGACAACTCATAAATGAGTTAGATAGATAACTTTGAGTCCAATTTGGAGTCTATCATATCTAGAGGATATTGTAGATTTCTATCAAAATGCTACCTCCTCCTAGTTGAGACACTTGTCTCAACCCTATCCTTTCTTTCTACTAGCTCTTGCCTATTTAAGAAAAGCCTTTGTATGTTTATTCTCGCCTCAGTTCAATACAATTTAGTGTTGATAACATCTCTATTTTGGTGGATGTCTGGAGACAGGGTTCTGGGTATAGGATAGTTTATCCTAATAGGACTCTATCATATCTAGAGGATATTATAGAGTTCTATCAAAACTCTACCTTCTCCTGGTTGAGACGCATGTCTCAACCCTATTCTTTCTTTCTAACAACTCTTTCCTATTTAAGCAGAGCCTTTTTATGTTTATTCTCACCTCAGTTCAATACAATTTAGTGTTGATAACATCTCTCTTTTGGTGGATGTTTGGAGACTAGGTTCTGGGTATAGGATAGTTTATCCTAATAGGACTCTATCATATCTAGAGGATATTGTAGAGTTCTATTAGAAGTCTACCTCCTCCTAGTTGAGATAATTGTCTCAACCCTATCCTTTCTTTCTACCAGCTCTTGCCTATTTAAGCAGAACCTTTGTATGTTTATTCTCACCTCAGTTCAATACAATTTAGTGTTGATAACATCTCTCTTCTAGTGGATGTCTGGAGACTGGGTTCTATGTATAGGATAGTTTATCCTAACACTTATAAGTATGAATAAGTGTTTATAAGTGTGAATAAGTATGAATAAATGTTTATAAATGTGAATAAGTGTTTATAAGGATTTATAATTATGAATAATTATTTGGGTATGTGCAAGATCATGAGGGGCCAAACTATGCCCTTAAGTGGCAATGAAAAATCAACAAATTGGGGTTAGTCAACTTGATGTGAAAATTTCAACTAGCTATCAACCTAATATCAAAAAGTTGTAAGAATAGAATCTGTAGAAAATTGAATTTAGTTTCTAAACTACTAGGCCCTTTTTGAAAAAAGGTTAGTATGATTGGTGAAAAGTATAGATTTCAATGCAGCAGTACAAACATTTTTGGAAAAAAATAAGAAGTAGGTGTATGTCTGACCACCTTAATTATAATCAAATGATAATATTTTATTATAAGATTTTATATATAAGTAGTAGACTCATGCCCAGATGTGACGCATAATTTTTTATAATTTAGTCCCAAAAAAAAATTAATTATGAATTTTCTGCTACAACATTTTCAAAATAAAAAAACTCCCATGTCTAACCACCTTAACTCATTCAAAACTTTACAAAATTTAGAAAAAAAAATTTCCTTGTAGTAGGTGAAGCATAGAATGTGACGCATTTTTCAGATTTCAAAAATGTTATACCATCTGAAAGTTATAGTCATTTTTCAATCAATATATAAATCAGCACTTTAGAGGTAACTCAATTAGAAAATAACTAATAATTACTTACCGAATTCAAAATTTGACAGCAATTGTATCGAAAGAAAGTTGATAATCTCCTTAAGATACCCTTTTTGTTTCATCAAATTTGGCTGGAACAAAAGTTGTCAGCTACATGGTCAAAGTCTGGAAGTTAGAGAAATAGGGGAAAAACATATTTTGAGATGTTTCAATAGTTTACCATGTAGGTTTTGTGCACAAAGCAATATCGAGCCTAATCTGGTACCCGATATTTTCATGTACTTGATATTTTCAGGTACCCAAAAAGGCAGGTAGAATTTTGATTTTTCACTTTTCCCTCCCCTTTCTCCCTCCCATTTTTCCATCCTTCATATGATTATATATATTAGATTATATCAAAAACTATATATTAGATATATATTAGATTATATATCAAAAACTATATATTAGATTATATATTATATATTAAATATTATATAATATCAATTATATACTAAATATTATATAATATACATTTTACAATAAATATTATTTAATATATATTAATATTATGTTGGGAGTTCCCTTTTGATCTTCAACTTGTAGATTTATACTTTGATGGATAATTTTAATAACACCTTGACTCTATCACCACTCCAAAGTCTACAAGGAAGAGGACCAATTAACAAGGATCAACAATGAGATCCTCCTACATTTTGAGCTCTAAT
>BSBK01011817.1:0-120000 GCA_027943335.1 Chamaecyparis obtusa
GATAATAAGAGGACTATGATAAAAATGAGTTTAGCAAGAGCATATTGAAGAAATAGATTGTACATTGTCTAGATGGTATTCCTATTTATATTTTTAAGAGTAATAGTAGTTAAATTACAAATGAACTATTGATGGTTTATGATGATTCGTTTGAAAAAAATTCTCTTGGGCCTACTATAAATGGAGGGGTAATAAGTTGTTTGGCCACACTTGAGGACAAAACCATGGTATCATTATCTTTCTTATTGATTTTCTTAAGTTTATTTATTGTGATTCTTAAGGTAAAATTCCCTATGATGTGGTATGTAAGGCTAGAAAAGTACGCACTTAAGATAGGTTTCAATAGAGGTACTATAGATAGATATCTCTCTATTAAGTTTGAGGAAGAAAAATAATTGATACATGTGGTATATGTTTATAAAATCATCTTTGTTAGAGATAGTGGTGAATGAATCAAGTTTACAAAAAGGGATGCATAAAAAATTTGAGATGTCTAAGATTGGTGAGTTATTTTTCTTCCTTAGACTTCAATTTTATTAGCTAGATTATAATACCTTTACTTAGCAAACAATGCATGTCAAATGAATATTAAAGAACAATGGCATAGAGAGTTTAAAAATAATAAATACTTCTAGATGATTACTATTTCCTATTTGACAAAATTTGATGAGTCTCTTTCTAGTGATCAAACTCTCTATAGGTTTATGATTTTATACTTTGGGTGCCATTGCTTCACTCATTAATCTCTTAACTGATAGGGTATTGTTTGAATGATGACTAAATTTCATTAACACAAGTCCAGAAAACACAAGTATTATCTTGAATGCACTTGATAATGATATGATCTCCTTAATTGACTGCATGAATGCTTTCAGGGGACTCTTCTCTGCTAAATAATTCAAATTCTCTAGTAAACGTAAGGTGACAATGAAGTGACAAGAGATCTATTTATAGTTTTTCCTTGTTTAGGGTTTCCAATGGCTATAATTTTAGGATTCAATACTCTTTACCAACTTCCTTTTTCCCTGATTAGCAAATACACTTTCCTTTCATTAAATGGAACAAAATAACATATACTCTTACTCATCAAAATATGAAATATCAACTTCACAAAATATATCCAAATACATCTTAATATGCTAATATGGATCTTTACACAAATGTTAGGAACCGATTTAAGATATAATTTTTAGTTATCAGCTCCTACACATACGTTTGACCGATTAGGTGAAGATAGGTGCACCCAATCCAAAAGATGTGGTGCCATCAATTTTTCCAAGTTCATTTCCATTATCATGAGACTTTATTCTCCATATTCTCTTTATCTGATCTCTTATCTCATCAATATTAACTTTAGCATTTTACTCAATTTTTTCTCGCATGGGGTTTGCCTTGGTCCCTGTATTCTTTGACTAGATGAATGACCTTGTGGCAATGAAAACAAGACATTCCAAAATTTCTCTATGATATTCTATTGTTCCTTCCATGCATCAAACTAAATTTGTAGAAATGTGTCCTAATATCCCACATGGTGTACATGTAATTCTTGTATTGTAGTCCAATGGTATAGGTGATCCTTGTCGGTGTTTTGTATTATTTTGTCAGTTAGGTACCAATTTCATATTTTTTCTTTGTGACCTACATTCTTTAGACTTGTCACCATATTTGTTGCATTTATTATAGTAACCATCGAATCTTGGATTCCTTAAATTTTTAGCAAACCTTGATCTACACTCAAATTCCTTGTGACCATACTTATTGAGATTATAACACTAACCATTGAAATTAGGAATTCTTAGTGGATTACCTTTTTTGCTCCTACAAAATTAGCTATATGACTTGGTTTTCCACAATAATAGAAAGTAGGCTTCTTTGTCTTATATAGGGTAACAACATCTCAGTTGGATTTTTTATTTGAGGACTCTCCCTTCTCAATTGTGTTATTTACATTAATCCAAGTCTAATAGTATTTCTCGGTTGTCTCTGACCTCTTAGTTTTTCATCCAATTTCCTCAATGTTTCTTCATTCCTTTTCAAGTATTCATTTACATCCTTTTTATATTTCATTTCATTCTTCAAATGTTCATTTTTTTATCTCAATCCAACAATATCTTCAACTTTTCTTGCAATCTCTTGATTAGCGCTTACTAGTTGATCTTACATATTATAGTAAATTTGGGTCAACCTCAGTATTTCCCCATATTTCTCATTCAGCCTTGCATTTATTTGTCCTCTCTCATCTTCAACCATAATTAACGATGGATATTCTTGTTCTCTTTTCAATTCTTTTACCTGATTCATTATGTTTTTTTTCTTCTTGGTTAGTTCTAATATTGTAACTTTCAATTCATCAGACATACTTCCCTCTAATAGTTATTTATGTTCTTTAACCTGATCTTGTGTATCCTTTAATTGATGTTCTATCTCCTTTCTAATGTTGAGTGAATTGTTTAGTTTCCTCTTCAATTCATCAATCTAGTCATTAGCCATCCTTAGTTCCATGTTCATGTTATCAATCACATTTTCATACCTATATTTTTTAGTCTCTTCAGATCATTCCTCTCAGGTGGTTAAACTTCTGAGTCTGAGATCTTTTCTCTGATACCAATTGTTAGATTACTTATGAAAATTGAAGTGCTAAGAGTGGAGGGGTGAATCAGTACTCCAAATACTTAAATAACTAACTTTCTTAACCATTCACCAAATTTATAACTTTGCATATAACAACATAAAACTTATAAAGTAACATCATAAAATACAACTCATAACACAATGATTTTTGTACCATAGAAATCCTTGTTAGAAGAAAAAACCTATGGTGGGGATGAAACCCACAAAACATCACTACTGTAGTAATAAGTCTGCTCAGTTAGAGCTACAATGTTAGCTATTTCTAAGAGATTTCCCTATTAAGAGTATTAAATTTTTAAGAGTCTAAAGACCAATTAAGTCTACCTTGGTAAAGGAGTTTTCAACTCTAATATAAGAGATGTACCCTATTAAAGGATTTAGAATATAAGACCTATTAGGATCCACTCGATTAAGAGTTTTTACAATTATGTTTAGACAATTAATCAGTAAAAAAATTGTTTTTAATACTTGCATCAACTTAGTATTATTAGAATCAATATGCTCAATAACAATTTATCTCATACTATTCTTCACTCATAATATCAGTTTTGTATTTGGTAGACTGAACTATGTGTCACATTCACACTCTTCTCTTTACCTATTAATCTATGGCTTCTATGCTCATCACCTTCAAAATTATCTTTGAATGATCATCACATGTTCTTTGCAACTTATCCTTTAAATCATACAATCTCACTCTTATTTTCAAACTCTGGTCCATTTTATACTCAATTCTAAAATGCGTGGAAACTTTCTAGAATCTAGATCAAGAACATTCTAGAATCATCTCCTTAAGACAGTGGTAGCATTTGTTACTTCTCCAATGCATATATCACATTTAATTCTCATTGGAAAATCACACCTTGTAATAATATGCAGTCATTATATTTAAATCTCCAATTTTATGTCAACCAAACTCTTAGAGATTTGTAAACTATTTTCTGTTCGGTGTCAAGATTCAATGTATCTGTAGATTCTCCTTGTTTCAGCATGTGATGCTCAGTAATAAATTTTTTTCTCTTTCTTGGTAATATGTATCTTCTTTCAGTTTAGTAGATGTCGAAGCTCAGTACTACTCAATGCTTGGTTTGCCTTTCTCAATGTCTTGACTTCCTTTGCCTCTATCAAAACTATCTTTCCTTTATTTCCTTTTACCAACTAGCATATTTGATATACCGACTAGACTATCCTTCTTTACCGAATGACTTTCCCAATCTATATGGCTTAATCATAACTAATGACAACAAAATAAATTTATAGGAGTATCACTTCCTTGCATAGGAGTCTCCCTCCTCTTTTTTTGGCTAAAGTATTCGGTATCAAATCACCATCCACAAAAAGTAGTAGAGAAAGGACAGGGTAGAGTAATTCTTTCGAGATAAGTAGCATGACAATTCAAGTATGATAAAAATCCTCAAGGATACTATTAATGATTTAGAGATATCATTTGTAGGTAATTTCCTATCTTTTAGGACATCTATTGATCATTTGCAAAACTAGGTTTCTAGCCGCTAGATTCTTAAGGGGAGCATAAAAAATAATGTTATGGATCCCATTGTTCTTTTGTTTACTTTTGTGAACAAAGAGGACTTACTTGTCATCTTAACTAATTTCTCGTAGACTTCTGGAAGTAATCAGAAAAATATTTTGGATATTTGTAAATTTAAAGTTAGACTAGATCATGAAATTGACATTAGTTCTTTGGCCCTAGCTTGGGTGTATCTTCTTAGTTTCCCTTTCGAATTTTAGAACACGTAAGTGTTTAGAGGCATTGAAGAATCATTTAGATATATCCTTTTTCTTAACTTGGTGACTTAGAAGAGATCCCACCTTCTTTTTTTTATAATCTATACTAATGTGCAGGTGAATATGATGTTACCTACTTATATAACTCTCTAATCAAAATATGGATCTAGGGCACAAAGCTTGGAATATAAGAATGCTACTGTCTTCTCCCAGATCTATAAGAAGCATGAAAATCTACGTAATGTTTTTACATTCCAAAAGATTGGGAATGTTCTTCCTTTAACTCAAGGCTATCTTTGTTCTAAGGATAAAGAAAACTTTGTGAAGTTTTCTCCCTCCTCTGATGTGGCTATGATGGATTCTCTTATAGCTAACAATTTTATTTCTAGGAATAACAATGTTTCATCCTTGGCCACTTGTGATCCTCATATTTTGCACTATATCCAAGATTATAATAATACTATTATCTAACCTAAGTCCTTGAATTATGTTAAGGAGAACTCTTGTGATTCTATAAAAGTGATTAAAGAAAACATTGTTAAGGATACTAGATCTTTGGATGGGTCTACATTTGTGAGTATCTTGAGTCATGTAGTTGTTTTGGATGAAATTTTAGCTCAACTATTTACATCTCAAACACAAATGAGGTGCTTTAGAAGAAGGCAAATTTTCAAGAGCACAAGAAGGCTACTACCCATAAGCCTCAATAAGAAATGGTAATATCTGAGGATTAAACTAATCAAATGAATCCTAGTATTGTCATGCCTGACCCTATTTCATTCTGCTTTTAGTAGTAGTACTTTTGATGTTATATCTATTTTAGTTAAGACTGGAAAACTTAAACTCTGTAATAGTTGATTAAACTCTGTTAGTTAGTATGTTTTGTTAGATTATGTTCTTACTATTTTAAGCACTGTACGTGTGTGTGTGTCAATTGTCTGTCATAAGGACTTAATGTTATAATCTGTTTACTTTGTGGACTCATTTCGAGTGTTGGGTTTCTCAGATCATAATGGTTTTCTGTTGAACCATTGTGCTTATTATGTAATTCTGTTATAAGTATCATTGGTAGAAATTCTGTTATTGCTTAATGATGTTATGAAAGAATGTTCATTTTGTTTCGTGTATATTGGTATTATTTGTGACTCTGAATTTAGAACTTGTTCTTCTTATAAATTGTAATGTATCAGTTGGTATTATGTTAATGTATCAGTTGGTATTATGTTAGTGTTTCAGTTAGTAATTGATTCTCATTTTATGTTTATGAGTAAACATATATATATATATATATATATATATATATATATATATATATATATATATATATATATATATATATATATATATATATATATATATATATATATATATATATATATATATACCGTGTTAGAATGGACTATATATATATGTTACTAGGACATCTTCTTATATGAATAAGTGATGATCATGTTTTATATATATATATATATATATATATATATATATATATATATAAATATGTTATATATATATATATATATATATATATATATATATATATATATATATATATATATATATATATATATATATATATATATATATATATATATATATATATATATATATATATATATATATATATATATATATATATATATATATATATATATATATATATATATATATATATAAATAAATATATGCACCTAAGTGTGAATGATAATTCGCACTTAGGTACATATAAAAATAAATATATTGTGATCTTCCCTTACTCATAAACAAAGATGCATTAGATGGTGGTGGCGGTATTTGGAGTTAGCATTATCGGCAGTGGTTTGTTGGGGAGTGCCGAGCTTTGGGTTTAGTGAGGTTTTTGGTGGCTTTGATTTTGGACACTTGTTGGATGGTATTAATGTTGCATGTGACAGTCGTGCATGTTAGTTGGTGTAGAGTTCAAAGCTGGTACTTCTTTTGGGATTACATCTGGCCGAGTGTAGGAGTAGTTAATGAATGGCTTGAGTTTTGTTCGCCATTGTTGCTGTGGTATCGGAGGGTTTCTTGTTCTCTATTGATTGCAGTGGTTATGTTGGCTATTTTCATGGCTGTTAGTGCGGCCAGTATGAGGAAATGGTAGGCTGTTGTCTCTTGTGATTTGTGGATGCCATTTCTTTATCTCTACGGCATTGCATGATTCTATTGTGTAATCGTGCTTGCAATCTTCTACTGGTTTGGGGGTTTCGGTGAAGGATAGAGTGTGGATTCTTGTCTCAGTGCTCATTTATACAGGTCAGGGCCAGCATTCTAACCCTCTCTTTTTATCCATGCGCATTCATTATGTTTGTATCGGCTGAAAATGTGTTAATAGAACTTTGGCTTGTATAACATGTCTATTCTATGTAAAGGATAGTTTATGATAGTTAATAATTTGCGATTGTTTTAAATGGGTTTTTATTTAAGTTGGGTTTGAATCATTTTGGAGAACTACCGTTATAGATGCATTATGGTTGTTTGAGTAGTGGACGAGTTTGGCGGTGTTATTGTTCTTTATTGAATCAATATTATGAAGGGAATTATGTGAAATCAATTTCAATAAACTTGTAGGCCTGAGTCAATACTCTGCCTTAGAAAATGCTAGAAATGGTGACCAAGCACAATTTTTGATTATGGGTTCTCAGGTTTTTAAATGTTTTATCATTCCTTCTGATACTCTATTCGGGGTTTACAAATGCTTGTGTATGAGGACTATTCTATTGTGATACTTACAGTCAGATATATTTGTGAGGGTGTTTGAGTTGAAATTGTTGTTAGGCATTCGGTCTTTGTACGAGTACGTCTTTGAAGTATAAGGAAGAGATATCTATGAAGGGTTTATTTAAATAATGCCAACATTTTATGACTGTGTTCGAGCAAGGGTTTTGGATTGGGAGTTGTAAAGTAAAAGGGGGTTTGTTTTAAGTTTCATGACATTTCATTTGGGGATATATTTATAGTGTAACCTGTTACATTTCGGCCTCTGTCAAAAATAGAAATAATTTTCTAGAGTATTGAAAATGATAATAGAGTCGTATGACAATTTGGGGGATTCTTTTAATAGCTGATAGCGTGTGAACATGAACCTGTGATAAGGAATAGGGAATTAAATTTTAGAAAGTTGTTTTAGTTCACAGTTCGTGGAAGTAGTACAACTATTAAAACTTAATGAGATTGTTCTGGTATGGTAATGATCTGGTTCGAATGCTTGAGATTGTGTCATTATTTCTTTTCAAACAAACACTTGTTTTTTAACCATAACTCTGTTATACTTGTCAGACTGTTATCTCTGCAAAGCTCGAATGACAAATTTATTTCAAGTGAATTCTATCATATATATGTATGAGGGCAGTGTATCTATTTATTTTGCAAGTTTAATATTGTTCATTTGTAGAGTAATGGTGCTGTTAAAATTTATGGAAAATAGATTTTGGCAATACTGTTGATCATTAGGGCAGTTTACAGATCGTATAGGAAAACTTAAGTAGAAATCCTACATTTGTATGTGAAGTATTTCAATTAAGAGTACTGATGTTACTCTATTGTAATCAGAATTTTGTATGGACAACTATGTAAGACAATTTGTGAACTTTTATATTCAGTTTTGTTGAAGTTAAATGTAAAAAAAAATTTCTCTATGTGGATGTATGTATTTTGATTGGTTTTATTTTGGTTTCATCACCTAGTTATTGGGTGGTGTTACATTTGGTATCAGAGCCAAGTTTCTTTAACTAGGGCTTTGGGTTAAAGGGTTTAGCTCGCTAGTTGCGTGGTCTTTTAATGGTAGATGTTTGTTTCAGGTTGCTAGTATGCCTCCCCATACAAGAGGAGCTCAGGGACGCGGTGACCCAGTCAATGCTAATGTCAAAAGAGGCAGAGGTAGAGGCAGAGGCAGAGGTAGGGGCCGTGGTAGAATTCCCAGACACCAGGATGTGGATGGAAATGACCCCATCGGGCAAGGTGGCAATGAGGGTTTCAATCAGGATGAACAAGGGGATCCTCATGCTAATGTTCTCCAACAAATTTTGGATCAGTTGGATAACATTGAGGCTAATAATCATATTCCAGGTGGGGGAGTAAATCCTCCAGTGCCTCAGGTTCATGCTAATGGTCCTCTTATTGAGGAAGATCCTATTGTCAGGGCACAGATTAAAGATTTGTCCAAGATTAAAGGACCACCATTTTATGGGACAGAAGAAGGTACCGCGGCTGAAGCTTGGTTGTTGAACATCGAGCGATGTTTTATTTTGCACCGTTACCAGAGCAATGTGAAGGTGCAGTGGACGGTCATGCAGCTCAGGAATTTTGCTTCTATTTGGTGGGAGGAGGAGTTGGATAAACTGGGAATAGATATCTCCCAGGTGACATGGGAACTCTTTCTGGAATGCTTCAAGGAGAGGTTTATGTCCGAGTATTGGTAGCAAGCCCGTGCTGAAGAGTTCTTTAATATCTTGCAGAAGGGTGCTTCAGTAGAGACCTATGAACGAAGGTTCTATGAACTCAAGAAATACTCAGGGTGGATGGAGGACAATAAGGCTTTGGTACAGCATTTCATCAGGGGGCTCAATCCCAAGATAGGAGAGGAAGTGAGGACCTTTAAACCTATGACTATGCAAGAGGCTTCTGAGAGAGCCAAGCTAATTGAAATGAAGTCAGGGTACCATGGGTCATTCCCTAAAGCCAGTGTGAATCTGCCTGTTCAGAGTGACTTCAGTAGTCCAAAGCAGTCTCAAGGCAACCTCAAATCTGGATTTTCTAGTGGAAAGTTCAAAAAGAGGAAGTTTGATAAACCCTCACTGTCTAACAAGAACAATAGGGGGCCTGAACAATTCAAACCTCCTTAGTGGTCTCAGAGTATTCAGAGTAATACACTTTCTCAAGGCAGGGATTTCAAGAGGACTGTGACTTGTTTCCGTTGTGGGCAGCAAGGTCATTATCAGGCTCAATGTCCTGGTTGGGTCAAACAGAGATCAGAGGTTAATCCACCCAGGTCAGAGGCTACTGTGAGTGATTCTGCATGGAACCACCGTGTATTTGCAACCTTGGACCAGAAGCAGGCTGAGCATCAGAATTCAGTCATCGAGGCTAGAGGTAAAATGCAAGGTAAGGATATATCCATTTTGTTTGATTCTGGTGCTACAGATTCCTTTATTTCTTCTAGCTTAGCTACACAGAGTGGTATTCCAGTGGCTAGAGCTAATATCTTATGGCAAGTGGAGTTAGCTTCGGGGTCTCGAGTGGAGGCTGGGGTAATAGCTCCAGGTTGCAAGGTTCACTTGGAATCCTTTACTACTTCAGTGGATCTTAGGGTAATTCCATTGGGATCCTATGATATAGTTCTGGGAATGGATTGGCTTGAACAGCATCAAGCAGTGATCGATTGTGTGGGCAAAGTTGTTAAGTGTGTTGATGACTTGGGAACACCCAAGATTATCGTTGGGATAAAAAGACCTATCTCAGTCAGAACCATTTTTGCCAAGCAATTGGTAAGGTGTGTCCGAAAAGGCTGCAAGTTATTTGCTATCACTGTGAATGATTTGGAGGATGTTGCTGCAAGAGACGCCTCTCTTGATCATCCAGTATTGCAGAGGTTCTCTGATGTTTTTGTGGAAGAAATTCCTAGCGTACCCCCTAAGAGGGAAATTGATTTCCGAATTGATCTAGTACCAGGAACTGAACCAATTTCCAAAGCTCCATACCGTATGACAGCACAAGAATTGAATGAACTTAAAATTCAGTTAGAAGAGCTTCTGGGAAAAGGACTGATACGTCCTAGTGTATCACCTTGGGGTGCACTAGTTATCTTTGTTAAGAATAAGGATGGCTCCTTGAGACTTTGTATTGACTACCGGCAGTTGAACAAGGTCACTATCTGGAACAGGTATCCTTTGCCTAGGATTGATGACTTGTTTGATCAGGTCAAGGGTGCTCGTATCTTCTCAAAGATTGATCTTAAATCGGGATATCACCAACTTAGAATCCAGGAGTTAGATATTCATAAGATGACTTTCCATACCAGATATGGACACTATGAATTTACCGTAGTGCCATTCAGGCTGACTAATGCACCTTCAGTCTTTATGAATTTGATGCATAATGTACTCAGGGAGTACCTGGACAAATTTGTTGTAGTTTTCTTGGATGATATTTTGGTATATTCTAACTCTATTGAAGAACATGAGCAACATCTAGAGAAAATTCTTGATTGTCTCCAAAGGAACAAGCTTTATGCTAATTTAGCGAAATGTGAGTTTTTCAAGAGGGAGATTTTCTATTTAGGTCATATCATTTCAGGGGATGGGATAGCTGTTGATCCTTCCAAGATCCAGGCTATTATAAATTGGCCAGTTCCAACCAATGTGTCAGAAGTCCGTAGTTTCATGGGATTGGCAAGTTACTATCAAAGATTTGTGTCCAATTTCTGTAAAATTGCTCATCCTATTACTTCTTTGCAAAGGAAAAAGGAAAAGTTTGCTTGGACGGAAGAGTGCGAGGTAGCATTTCGTAAGCTTAAGGAATGCTTGACTAGTGCTCCTGTCTTGGTAGTACCTAATCCTTCAAAGGAATTTGTAGTATGTACGGATGCTTCATTAGATGACATTGGAGCAGTTTTGATGCAGGATGGCCGGGTGATAGCCTATGAATCTAGGAAACTCAGGAATCATGAAGTTAACTATCCCACTCATGACTTGGAATTGGCAGCAGTTATGCACGCCTTGACTAAGTGGTGACATTTTCTTCTCGGTCAATGTTTTGAGTTGCATACTGATCATAGAAGTCTTCAGTATCTGTTCACACAGCCCAATCTCAACGCTAGGCAGCGAAGATGGATGGAGTTTATGTGTGAGTATGATTTTGAGGTAAAATATGTTCAGGGAAAAGAAAATGTAGTAGCTGATGCTCTTAGTAGGAGGCATCATGAGATTGTTTCCTTGATCTTAACTATGGATTTGAAGGAGAGAATTCTGCAAAATTTATCAGCAGATCAGTGGTATTCTAAAGTTAAGGCCGTGATTGATAGTGGCAGCATGATGGAAGGTCGGTTTGAGGGATATTCCATCAATTTTGAGGGGCTATTAATCTATCGAGGTAGTGTTTATGTTCCAGATATAGGAGACCTGCGTGTTTTGGTCATGGTTGAAGCCCATAAAGCACCTTATTCAGCTCATCCAGGTGTCAAGAAAATGCATGCTGACCTCAAGCGGCATTATTATTGGCCCGGAATGAAAAGGGATGTAGCCAACTTTGTGGCAAGGTGTTTAGAATGCCAGAGGGTTAAGGCGGAACATCAGCATCCAGCGGGGTTACTTCAATCTCATAGTATTCGAGAATGGAAGTGGGATACCATTTCTATTGATTTTATTGTTGGATTGCCACTCACTGCTAGATAGCATGATGTAATCATGGTTATAGTGGACCGCTTGACTAAGGTAGCTCACTTCATTCCGATTAGGTCTACCTACAATGCCTCTTCGATGGCCAGGATTTATATGGAGCAAGTGGTCAGATTGCACGGGATTCCCAAAAAGATAATTTCTGACAGGGATCCAGTATTTACTTCTGCATTTTGGAGGTCCTTGCAACAGGATTTAGGTACTCAACTGAATTTTAGTTCCGCCTATCATCCTGAAACGGATGGACAAACTGAACGTGTCAACCAAATTTTGGAAGACATGCTCAGAATGTACGTCATGGACAGGCAGAATAAGTGGGAGGAGTATCTGCATCTTGTGGAATTTGCTTACAATAATGGTTACCACAGTTCTATAGGGATGGCTCCATTTTAGGCTCTGTATGGAAGGCCTTGCAGAACGCCCTTGAGTTGGGATAACTTGGATGACAGAGTACTTTTAGGACTTGAGCTATTGCTGGAAATGGAACAGCAGGTGAAGAGAATCAGAGAACACCTTTTTACTGCTCAGGACAGACAGAAAAAGTATGCTGATCAGCATAGAATTGATCGTCATTTCATGGTGGGTGACAAAGTGTTTCTTAGGGTGAGACCTAGGAAGAGTCCTATTTGTTATGGGAAAGGATATAAACTTGCACCACGGTTTGTGGGCCCTTTTGAAATCTTGGAGCGAATTGGACCAGTTGCCTATAAATTAGCTCTACCACCGGGACTATCTCGTATTCACAATGTTTTTCATGTTTCTGTTCTACGTAAATATATTCCTGATATTGCACATGTTCTTAATTGGAATGATCTGCAAGTAATAGATGGCCAGATTATGATGGAACCAGTTCAGGTTATTCAGGACAGAACTCTGGATTTAAGGGGCAGAAAAATAAGGCAGGTAAGGATCCAATGGGATCCAAATGATGAGTCTTCAGCTACATGGGAAGATTCTGATCTGATGAGAGCAGCACATCTGTTCCTCTTTGCTGACTTCCAGGAGGAAGTCAAGGACTAGTGGGGGAGGGTGTCATGCCTGACCCTATTTCATTCTGCTTTTAGTAGTAGTACTTTTGATGTTATATCTATTTTAGTTAAGACTGGAAAACTTAAACTCTGTTAGTTAGTATGTTTTGTTAGATTCTGTTCTTACTATTTTAAGCACTATACGTGTGTGTGTGTCAGTTGTCTGTCATAAGGACTTAATGTTATAATCTGTTTACTTTGTGGACTCATTTCGAGTGTTTGGTTTCTCAGATCATAATGGTTTTCTGTTGAACCATTGTGCTTATTATGTAATTCTGTTATAAGTATCATTGGTAGAAATTCTATTATTGCTTAATGATGTTATGAAAGAACGTTCATTTTGTTTCATGTATATTGGTATTATTTGTGACTCTAAATTCAGAACTTGTTCTTCTTATAAATTGTAATGTATCAGTTGGTATTATGTTAGTGTTTCAGTTAGTAATTGATTCTCATTTTATTTTTATGAGTAAACATATATATATATATATATATATATATATATATATATATATATATATATATATATATATATATACCGTGTTAGAATGGACTATATATATATGTTACTAGGACATCTTCTTATATGAATAACTGATGATCATGTTTTATATATATATATATATATAAATATGTTTTATATATATATATAAATATATGCACCTAAGTGTGAATGATAATTCGCACTTAGGTACATATAAAAATAAATATATTGTGATCTTCCCTTACTCATAAACGAAGATGCATTAGATGGTGGTGGCGGTATTTGGAGTTAGCATTATCGGCAGTGGTTTGTTGGGGAGTGCCGAGCTTTGGGTTTAGTGAGGTTTTTGGTGGCTTTGATTTTGGACACTTGTTGGATGGTATTAATGTTGCATGTGAAAGTCGTGCATGTTAGTTGGTGTAGAGTTCGAAGCTAGTACTTCTTTTGGGATTACATCTGGCTGAGTGTAGGAGTAGTTAATGAATGGCTTGAGTTTTGTTTGCCATTGTTGCTATGGTATCGGAGGGTTTCTTGTTCTCTATTGATTGCAGTGGTTATGTTGGCTATTTTCATGGCTGTTAGTGCAGCCAGTATGAGGAAATGGTGGGCTGTTGTCTCTTGTGATTTGTGGATGCCATTTCTTTATCTCTGCGGCATTAAATCATTCTATTATGTAATCGTGCTTGCAATCTTCTACTGGTTTGGGGGTTTCGGTGAAGGACAGAGTGTGGATACTTGTCTCAGTGCTCATTTATACAGGTCAGGGCCAGCATTCTAACCCTCTCTTTTTATCCATGCGCATTCATTATGTTTGTATCGGCTGAAAATGTGTTAATAGAACTTCGGCTTGTATAACGTGTCTGTTCTGTGTAAAGGATAGTTTATGATAGTTAATAATTTGTGATTGTTTTAAATGGGTTTTTATTTAAGTTGGGTTTGAATCATTTTGGAGAAGTGTCGTTATAGATGCATTATGGTTGTTTGAGTAGTGGTCGAGTTCGGCGGTGTTATTGTTCTTTATTGAATCAATATTATGAAGGGAATTATGTGAAATCAATTTCAATAAACTTGTAGGCCTGAGTCAATACTCTACCTTAGAAAATGCTAGAAATTGTGACCAAGCACAATTTTCGATTATGGGTTCTCAGGTTTTTAAATGTTTTATCATTCCTTCTGATACTCTGTTCGGGGTTTACGAATGCTTGTGTATGAGGACTGTTCTATTGTGATACTTACAGTCAGACATATTTGTGAGGGTGTTTGAGTTGAAATTGTTGTTAGGCATTTGGTCTTTGTACGAGTACGTCTTTGAAGTATAAGGAAGAGATATCTGTGAAGGGTTTATTTAAATAATGCCAACATTTTATGACTGTGTTCGAGCAAGGGTTTTGGATTGGGAGTTGTAAAGTAAAAGGGGGTTTGTTTTAAGTTTCATGACATTTCATTGGGGGATATATTTATAGTGTAACCTGTTACATTTTGGTCTCTGTCAAAAATATAAATAATTTTCTGGAGTATTGAAAATGATAATAGAGTCGTATGACAATTTGGGGGATTCTTTTAATAGCTGATAGCGTGTGAACATGAACCTGTGATAAGGAATAGGGAATTAGATTTTAGAAAGTTGTTTTAGTTCACAGTTCGTGGAAGTAGTACAACCATTAAAACTTAATGAGATTGTTCTGGTATGGTAATGATCTGGTTCGAATGCTTGAGATTGTGTCATTATTTCTTTTCAAACAAACACTTGTTTTTGAACCATAACTCTGTTATACTTGTCAGACTGTTATCTCTGCAAAGCTCGAATGACAAATTTATTTCAAGTGAATTCTATCATATATATGTATGAGGGCAGTGTATCTATTTCTTTTGCGAGTTTAATATTGTTCATTTGTAGAGTAATGGTGCTGTGAGCACAGAACATTAGTTTACGATCTGTCGGTATTAGATTCATGAATTAATTCAAATGCATGTCTATTGATTTGTATCTTGTGTAGAAAAATTATGGATGCACTAATGATACTGATACGAAAATCTTTCTTTAATTCTGCTATTGTGATAGTAGGATATATGAGAAATATGAAATAGAGTTAGTGGATATAGTTTTATATCTGTGATCTGTTCCATACCAGAGAAGTTGAATCATGTGGATTAATGGATTGATTCTGTTTGCATGAAAAGTTTTTGGCAATTTTATTTTAAACATGTGTTTGTGAAGAATTTCAGAAGATTAACACATATGGAGATGGCTGAATTGGGAGAACCAATTTAGTGAACAGGTGATAACCTTTAAAATTAATTGGGTTGGGTTTAAAATTTAAAAAGATAATTTTCCTCCCCTATGTCTATGATTTGCATGATCTAGAATGGAGTATGGGGCATAATGTACTGTTACGTTATTAAACAGATTAACAGTTAGCTGTGTGCACTGTTGTGTTTACTAACAGGATAACAGACTACCTTACACTATAAGATTCATCATGGGCACAACCATGGGTGCAGAATCATGACTCTTCAGTGTTAAATCATCTCAGTATATATGTGCATCATCTTTCTGGAATTCTGACTGCGAGTTATTTCTCTTCATCATGCTTTCATGTCTACTTTATCATGTGACTGTTGTAATATGATAGTGAAGTTTTGGCACAAATGTATTCTATGGTTTAAGATATATGATCATGATGATACTAATGAATTGCAAGTATTTTATGGAGGTTCTATGATTAATGCAATTATGCTGAGCCCTATTTGTTTTGTGGTGTTGTGTTCTTGTAGTTATTTCAGGAACCTAGATGGATAAAACTATGAATCTGGGTCAATGGTTAGCAGCTATTAAAATTTATGGAAAATAGATTGTGGCAATACTGTTGATCATTAGGGCAGTTTACAGATCGTATAGGAAAACTTAAGTAGAAATCCTACATTTGTATGTGAAGTATTTCAATTAAGAGTACTGATGTTACTCTATTGTAATCAGAATTTTCTATGGGCAACTATGTAAGATAATTTGTGAACTTTTATATTCAGTTTTGTGGAAGTTAAATAAAAAAAAAAATTTCTGTATGTGGATGTATGTATTTTGATTGGTTTTATTTTGGTTTCATCACCTAGTTATTGGGTGGTGTTACAAGTATAGAGAGGATAATAAAAACCTTGTTGAAACTCTTAAGAAAACTAGTGACCTTAAGGGGTATCTTTTTCTATTATAGTTCTCTTTGATTCCTCTCCAAAATGGTTCTAACTATTTGGTGAGGATAATGGTACTGACTGGAATGTGCTAGTAGGGAAATGTAAGAGAAAGAAAAAACTAAATGTGGGTAGTGAACGTAATTTATGGTAGACCAACATAAAAAGAGAGCGGAGAAAGAGACATAATGAAGGAGGTAGCAAGTGGGAAGAAGAGAACTATGCACAACTTCTCTAATGTTAAAAAAAAATGAGGACCCCACTTTAAGAGGAATTTTAAAAACCCATGTTGCGTTGTTTAGGTTTGGTTAGCTTGGTTTTGAAGTTCCTCATAAATATTTTGTCCTAGAATATGAGGGGATTGAATAGACACAACAAACAAGATATGCTAGAATGTGTTATACAAAAACTATATAGAACATTTTAATAACATTTAAAAATTTGTCTACTTAACTTTATCTATGAAAATTCCTAGATATTTCATGTTTGGACTATTTCTTATTTCTTACAAGCCAAGACAGTGGTGGAAATGACACCTTTTGAGGGGGTTCTCATATGCCAAACTCCTCTAGTTTCTCCTAAAGAGAATTTGGATTTAGATTTTTGTTGCACCTCCAAAACTCAGAACTCTTTTTGGTCAGTCGACCTATTGGGGAACCCTTTTTTCTTTTTCTTTTTATGTTTTATTTTATTTTATTCAATCCTAATCAATATAGTGCTAGGTAGGTCAGATTGTGGGCTCTTTGTTCTCCTAATAGTTTGACATTCGAGTGATTAAGGCTAGTGTCTTTTGGTTTTCTCCTCTCTTTTTTACCTTTGTGGATTTTGTTTGTTTCCTTTCTTAGTTTGGTTACTTTTTTTTTAGGTCATGTCCTAAAATCTATTATCAAGATTTTGAGGTGCAAGGAAGATAATGCTAGCTTGTGAACCCGAAGACCTAAAAATCTTAAATAATAATCACCATGAGCTCAAGCCAATCAGTCAATTAGGTTTTAGGGTTCTTCATAGGTCCTCAAATCCCCACAAACCTAAAACCTTTCTCCTCGACCTCCTAGTTGTGGTCAGGGTGATATCAACACAAAGGCCCCAAGAGACAATAACTATAACAAATTGTCATAGTTTAGTCATTGTACATTGGAAGCTTTTGAGAATCTTTTGAGCCCTAGTTGATGTAGATCCATGATGATCTTTGAAAATAATTTTTATTGCTAATTTCAACAGTCGAAGTTCCTCATATCCAACATCTTTTGATCATTTTGCCTAGTCTTCACTTGGTAGGGTTATTTTTGTTTTGTTGTTCATCTTTATTTTGCTTGTTAGAGTTAGGGTTGCCCGGTGTTGGATTTTGTTTCACTTCTTATCTTTGGTCTTCTTTCTTTTGTTGAGACGTTTTTTATAGTGGTATCAAATTTGGTTATAAACATTTTTCCTTTTCAATAAATTTGACAAGTGTTTGCATGTCTCTTCACATAAGGTAGAATTTATAATTTTTTTAAATTGAGGAATTTTAAAAGTTTGGTCATGCACTAAAGAAATTCTAACTTATATACATAATAAAGATTTATAAAAAGCTACAAATGTATAACGGTAGGAAAATAGAAGTGGAGATGTATATAAATGAAGAATTAACTGATAGAAATTGTGTCATCATGAATGCAATTAATGACAACATCATAGTTCAGTTGAGAAGAAATCCTAGCCCAACCACTAGGCTTAATTTATAATGAAATAGGAAATGGAAAGGGTGTCATTCACTAGAAATTATACATGTGAAATGGTGATCATTGCCTGGCGATCCAAGCGCCAATCTATGCATCCCTTTATTGCACTAACTTCTTCATTTCACTCGCAATTCAGTGATGAAGAAATCCTGAGGTCGATTCAGAGCAAAACACTAAGATCCTGCCAAAAAATAGAGATTTGATTACTCACTGTATCGTGTTGTCTTCATTATTTTAGTTGATATCAAAATTTATGTTTGTTTATGTGCTTCTGTATGATCTTTCTTGTATAAGCGAAACTCTATTTTTTATGGAATACATGTTTTTTTTTATCTTGTCTGCAAAAGATAGCAGTCAAGATTTCATTCAAAATCTATTTCATGTAGATCATTTGACTGTTGAGCTTGTCAATCAAATGACCACATGCAGCCTTTTTCCATCTCAAGACATGATTTCACATCTGACCATTCCATTAAAGGTTTGTAGAACAATATTTTTGACAACCATAATCTTCTAAAATTTTATTTTTATTATATGATCTTTTTGCAAGGTGTAACAGAGATTTTTTATTGTTTCCAATTTTAGTTACTAGATTAACATGCTAGTTTGTGATCTCCGATTTGTAAAGCCTGAAAATTAGAATTCTATTTGATTCCAAGAGTTTGTTTATTTTTTATTTGTTGAAAAGACTTTTTTAATGTCAATTATTGTTTATAAATTTGAAATTTATTCATAGCAAGTGCAGACTCATTATTTCCATCATCTGCTTCTCTTACTTCGCTTCCCTGATCTTCTTCTAAACTTATGTCTCTAAAACATCTGACTTCCCATACATCAAATTTCTACTTTTATCAATATTTACAGTTTCTTTCGAAACACCTGTTTCACTTCAAGTTCTCTCCTTGTCGTCTACAATGGCTCTAAAATCATCTATTGTATTACTATTAACCCTTATGCCCACATTCCTCATGATTTCAGGTACCTCTTGTAAGGAAACAAATATGGTGCTTTAGGTGCAGGAAATAGTGAGTGAAGTGAATGCTATAGTATGCACATCTGTAGGAGTGAATGGATCGTCTACAAATCTTAAAGAAATTAGAAATGTTTTTATAAATTTAGATTTTTCATCTCAGTTATTATTTAGAAACTTCAATTTTTTTCTTTAATGTACTCAAAAAATTCTTTAATTTTGTACTCTGAAAAATTTGATATGTCTCGACTTTTCTTTAAAATTTATTTTAGAAAAAATAAATAACAAATTTAATGTAAGAGAAATATCTGGTAGTTACAAAGGAAACTGAAGAGTCTTGCATGACTGTGGAAAATAATCTCCAGATCTCCGAGCAAGTATGGTTTATTCAGTGGTAGAGCTCCAAGTAATTGTTGTTTCTTCTCATTAGAGCTAGAAGAAGGTGGTCCTTATCTTCAAACGTTGTACAAACAAGTGAAAGGAGCATCCCAACAATAGGGAGGATTTTGTGTTGTTAATCGTGGAGGAAAGGAGCTTGTGCACACCGTCCAAGGCATTTTAATCACATAATGACAAATATCTATAGAAGTTCAGTGCAACAGGGAAGGCTATGGCAATGATATTTCTTATTGTTGTACTCATGGCTACACGCCCACATCCAATAGGTCCCCTTAAAGCTTCTACGTTGTCCATAAAATATCAAGTGGAAATAAAACACATTGTAAGAATTTGTTTCCCCGTTATTTTTTTAAATCTGCATTTCTTTATTCATAGCTAACAATAAACTTTTTTTTCAATGGTGGTTACATAGATTGATGGTAGAGTGGGAAAAGAAGATTCAAAAGTACGAAGCGAATGTGGTAATGATATAAGTTTAGAAGAATGGATTTAATTTCTCTCTGCATCATCAAATCTCTTTCCTACCAGGGCAGAGAGGAAGAGATGATAATGACGTTTTGTATTATAAGAGTGATATATAATTTGATATACTGTAAAATTTGAATTTATTTCTCTCAAAATCGGGTATTCAAAGATAGTACGCTTTAAGCTGGTTAGGCCATGAGATATTTTAAAAAAAAATCTGTATAATTCAACCTTGTTTGTAGTTAGGAAAAAACTGTGAATGCGTATGGTAGTATTCTTAATTGCTCATTATTTTGTAGTAATTATTATTGCATAGAATTAACGAATTAATTTTAGAGATATTTTTCAAAAAAAATTATATTATTATCTCTTTCACTAAAAATAGTTTTTAAATCTTCTATTAAAAAATTCTCCCATTTTGTTATTTGGGCTATTATTGTTATTTATTTAAGATATAATTCTACTTCATTTATTATATTAATCTGGTCAATATTTCTTATGTTTTATCACATTTTCATATCTATAAATTCATTTCAAAATTATTATATTTAATGTTTGGGCACAAATTAACAAGTATTAAATATTATTTTCTATTTTTTTCTAAATATTATAAATTAAAGTGTTTAAATGATTCAAAACAAGTAGAAAATAGATTAATATTTTAAATGCAATAATTTTTGTAAAAATTGTGTAGATCTCATAGCATGTTTGACAACTTAAAAAATATAATTGTTATTTCTAAATATTAAACACAAAAATATAATATTTATAAATAAAAAAAATAAAAAAATCAAAGAATGTGACTTGCTTTTCTAAATCTAAACATAAAAAATATAATATTTTCAAATTCAAATTCAGAAAATCAAAATTACAAGATTATATACTTATCAAATAGTACTTTATGATTTTCAAAATTCATGATAAAAAAATGCAATTAGGTTTTATAAATTTCTTAATAAATCCATTAGACTTAATCCAAATTTGAATCGCACAGAATTTCTTTTAATTTTATAATAATTTTTCATTTGGAATAACTGCTAAACACCAAACTACACCATGTGCTGGCTGGAATTGCCTTAATTTATTGACCATTTTTACAATCATATTAAGTAAAACTGTATCGCATGAAAGAATGGGCAGAACTAAAAATAATATAGAATATAAGTAGTGTCTGCACACTAAATTTCCTGGGCTGGGAGAGTTAATCGTCAAATAAATCCTTTCTATTTTTGCTTTACAATCCCCAGACGTGGTAGATTATTCTTCATCGAGGGCACCGCAGTAAAAAGCAGAGGGTTTGCGCGAATTAGACGGCATCTCAATGCATGAAAATCCTTCACATCGTCCGCCCATGGTGGCAATACACGCGCCAATCATGTCTTTTAGAAGCTTGCTCCGCTGATTTTTAGGTTGAGCTGCGAATTCTTCCACGGGCATCCACTGAAGAAAACAAATTCCAACATCACTTAAATGATATCGCAAACTCTCCAGCTTAATGAATCATGCGAAAGGTTTAAACACGTACCTTGGCAGCTGAAATTTCGGTATCTTGTATAACAATATTACAAGAAACGGACTTCAACATACACACGAAGAGCATATCGGATTTTCCGAAAGGAGCATTGTGACCATCCCTGTAGTACGTGCATCGACAAGCATTAGAAGGCTAAAAAGCAATATTTCAAACATGTCCATCCACGTAGGCCAAGTTATAAAACCCGATGGATATACGTAATAAGATTTTTCTTTTACCTGAACCCGACCACTTGTAGAAATTCAGTAGAAATCTGTATAAGAGAAAATATATATATATATTAGGAAAACATAATAATTTCTAATGCGAACAGGTAAAAATCTTAATTTGGAGGCAAAAGGTGAAGTGACATTTACCCCTGTTTCTTCCTCAACTTCTCTTATGGCACCTTCCTTAATGCCTTCTCCCTGTCGGAAATCGCTCATTAATATATTAGTGGGTCCCTAGACATCTCATATGAAAACTAAGGAACCGTAAATTTATTTATACAGGGGCACAATACAGAAAGTTGAAACCTGATACCTGATTAATCCTTCCTGTTGGCATCTTCCACAACCCGGAATCCTTGTAAGGTCCACACTTTTCCTGTACTACTAGAACCTATATTATAGTTGTCATGACAATTTATGTATCAGAATAATCGATCTAATAAACTTGCTAATCTTTTTTTTTTTTAATCGTTTTTCTGAATAATATTATTATCTATCTAGTCTTTGTACAAATTATATGTATTTCCAGTGATCCAAGGAAGAAAATTCCACTTAACACGAAAAACAGTTCAATCAGTGATATTTTTCCCAGTTACGTTCCTAGGCACAGGAGGAGAAAATTTTAACGTGGAACCGATACAATGTATAAGATTACATGCGCTAGATTTTGATATTCCTCATCACTACCTCTTCTTTGTCGTTGAATACGAAAGCTGCGATTCCCACTTGATGTGAAACATTATTAGGGATGGTACAAGGAATTTGAGGGATCCAATGCACTAACATCACATATGAAGCCTGCGCATGGTGGTACCAAAATCCTTCCTACAATTTATCACAAGACATGCAAATTGTATTGAAACGGAAACCGATGTCTCTGAATTCTCAAAACAAATGGTTTGCAGCCAAACAAAAGTTAATGGTGTTAGCGAATTTTATAAAACCTTACTTCAATCGCAACGGGAACTAGTGTTGCCTGATTCTTTGCTACTTTAATCCACACCGCCTTCTTTCCCTGCACAGCTACGAATTCATATTATTTATTGTCTTTTGCATTCAAGTGACGCATATGAATTTACACTTAACAAAGGGCTGACCTTGCGCGCCCATTGAAAAACTGACGCTCTCAGTAAATTCACAAAACGAGAAGCATCGTTTTGTATGTTCACTACGTCAACAACCACACCATCATATCTGTCGTCCTGGGCTTTGAGCAGTTCACATCTTTCTACTGCAGAGGCCTCATTCAAAACAGCCTGGGCGGCGTTGATGACATCATCATTGGTAACCGAAACTTCGCTCGATGGGAATGCCATTATAGACTGAGCACTAAGAAACGACCTGCCGAGAAAACTGTTCAATACATAACAAATTCAGACCAAAACAACCATATAAGAGCAGTAAGTAATACTAACCTTTTCAAAACAAGATTGTATGTGAACAGGATTGAATTTGGCTTCTTCCTGAGCGTGCTCAAAAGCAAATCAAAATTAATAAAACAATGGAATGATAATACGTATTAAGAGGATGTGCATATATATAGTAGTGCTCAGAGTAATAAAATATGGTTGATGGAGGTTTCTGGGATTTGAGACGGATGCTGCGATGTTGGGAAAAGGCAACTTCTACTACCTTTCCATAGAGCTGATCGGCAGAAATACAAGGACACGCAAACCATTCATTAGCATTATTTGTATAGTCGTAGACGGCTATCCGGACGAAGCTGCTAGGGAAATTTCCTCGCCCGCTCTACATGAAGGTTCGTGTGGCACGGTGATATGCAATATTGGACTAAAAATTTGTTGAGGTTGACCTTTCCGAAAACACATATATATCATTGGAGACTCCAGGCAATTACCTCCAGTTGGCAATGCCTATTGACTCGTTAAAATGGCCTTTAATAAGACCTAATTTGATAATTAAATTAAAAACCGGAATATAATTATATTTTAATTTTTAATTTCATTGCTAAATGTAATAAATTATTTTGTCATATTTATCTTTGATGTCTAGATAGACAATTTTCCTCCGGATTTATTAGACACATAGTAACATGTTCTAAGAAAATTCAATTACTAATTATTTATTGTATCTATACATCAATTATGGGCTAAGACTTTTTTCTTTAAAGTGAAAGAAATATTTATATCTAGTAAAGATAAAATGTAAATTTTTTGGGAAATAAATCATCTAGGTTGAGGAGATTAACATTTTTGGACTCTTTATATTATTTGTTGTTACATAAGAAGGGAAAGGGTCCTAATCCATTCACGTATATTAAGAAATATCAACTACCATAACACAATCCAAAGAAGGAAACCTCTAACGCTCTAAATATTAACCCAAGATATAATCAAAATCATCATAGTCATACCATCAATATCCATATTAAACCAAAATTCATAGAACATAGTTATCACGAAGAGTAACAAAATCATGATATTAGCAGCAGTTAAAGCCCAAATAAATCGATAATCATGATTCTTGCATATTAGTAAAATTTAGCCAGTATAACTATAATAGGCCTGGAGGCCGTGCAGTTTAAAGAAGTATAGTGAAAAACCCAATTTTAACACTAATCCTAAATAAGAACATCACTAAAAGGCACCAAGGCCTACAAGTCTTTAGAGAAACAACAACTTGGTAGAATATGACAAAAAGAAAAGACAAAAAAAATAATAGAAACTATTGATTGGGACCACTAAGAATCACCCATTTCATAGAAGGCTTCTAGAGATGATTGTTCTATCCATTATGTTTCAAGTCTTGGTCAAGATTTTTCTCCATTTCTTGATTTTGTTTCCCCATCTGCTTCTTTAGCTTCTTCCTTAGTTTTCTTTGACCAAATACAAACCACATGGCTGATTTAAGTGTAATGTTCTTATGAATAAAATAGAGGGTACTAAAAACCTTTCCCAACTTGTTGGCTCTAAACTCATCATCCCTTGTCTCTAAATCTTTCAATCTAACCTACTTATCAAAATTTTAAACCTTCAGATTAGTCATCTTATTATTATCATCACCACAAAGATAATCGTGAGTTCCAATATCATTTTTTTGTAGTCTCTACCCTTTTTCCAGGAGACTCTAATCCTTGTCCCATCAATTTAACCCCTTCTCAAACTCTCTTTATTTTTTTAATATTGCCACCACTGTATTCTTTTGTTTCTTCTTGCTAGGCATTGCACTCTTCATCTTTAGACACTCCATATATTATTAAGGAAATATATTGATAGTTTTTGTGCACGAATACCACATTAATACAATTTTCATTTGCAATATGATAGCCAACCCAGTTTGGGGTATCTTGTGATTACATTTAAATAAGCATAATCATGTGAAAAAAGGATGTATTAAGAGTGAAAGCAAGTCTTGATTTGTTAGCGTGGCCTACAAATATTTCCTTTTATTGGTGTTATTTTAGGTTCTTCTCTCACTTTCCTCACCTCTCTTCAATGTAGATGATTCAGGACTGTGTAAATGTTTATATTTTTGTTAGATCTACATGTATATTTATTTAATATTATATTTCTTCCTCAAAATTTTTCTCTTGTATAGTTTGCCAATGCATACATAGTACATATGTCTATATGTAGCATAAGGAAGCTAGAAACAAAATTAAAAATCAACATAGAACTTGTTGATTACCCCAAGGATAAATATATATGAGAAATATAAAGGTTTCAAGAAATCTAATAGGGCTAATATATAGAGCTATTTATTGCATCCTACTTTTAAAACTCTCCTTTTCTATAAAGGATAAGGAGAAGAAAACCCAACACAATTTAGACATCCTCTTATCTCTCAAACTATAGAGACTCCTTTCATTCATTTTCTTTCTCTTTAATTAAACAATAAAAGGAATTGATTGTGAGTGACATCCAATCTTGTTGTGTAGAAATAGTAAAACATAACCAATGAAATTGTAATAGGAGAGAGTCTTGTAGAAATTATTTTGAAATGGCTTATGAAGTTGCTATGGGATGTGAGTTTTCTTCTAAGTAGTTAGACATTGATATGACCTGACCAACTCAATGTTCCCTACCTTTACATGCTAGTATTATTGATCCATAGTACACCCAATCTAGTTGAAAGTTTAACTTGTTGATTTCAAGGGATTATATTATTACTTTTGGTATTATCAATAAGAATAATAACATTGCGATCTGTATGGTCATATATTTTGCTGATGATTCTAATGACATGGTTAACACTATAGAGAATTATTTCATGATACCCTTAATATTTTTTAAAGCATTGAATATGTAACATAGTTACACACATAACAATCCTTCCATAGGGAATTGTCCATGTTTTGAATTATATGTATTACCTTGTGCTCTAGAATCCATCGCTCTTTTTGCATATGGGTTGTAATATCTTTATGATCACAAAGGTTAAGAGGTAAATAACTCAATATAAATTGGCTCATGATTGTAGAGGCTCTTTCAATTTTGTATTTGCCTATGTAGAATGTCATTCTTTGTGATATGTTATTTGGTATGTCTATTAGTTTTTATTCTCTCTTTGGGTGACCTTTGATGGGTTTTTAAAACATTGACACAAAGAGACCAACTCTTTGTGACATTCTTCTATTTTTATGTCATTTTTCTCTAAATTATATATGCATATTATCTCATAAATTTATTTATATTATAAATTCTTTTCTATGTTATCTTTAGGGGATTATGTAAAGTATTCATACATTTATAATTCTTAAATTTTGATATAAAAGCTCCTAATTCCTTGTTATGCATTGTTCCTCCTTTATACTTATATTTTGATTTATTTTAAGAATGATCTCAATTCAAGAAGATCATATACATATACATTATTCATTTTACATTCCTAATAACCCTCGATCATTGTATTCCTTATGTAAATTCTTATATTCTCTTCATTGTATCTATTACCTAGTTTATTCAACTATGTTGAGGGTATTATATTGTTGCAATAATCTTTATTTAAATATATATACTACCTTGAAATAAATTTATCCATGTTTCCTATCTAAATAATATGTGGTGGGAGCATAAATCCCTCTATGTACATCATTTTATACAAACAATATGATAATAGTTGTTCATTTTGATAATATACCAAAATAAAAATTGTGATATTACAATACCCATTTGAAATATTATATCTATATTATAATTAAATAAGAGAGGTTTGCTTCTCCTTTTAAGGTACGATATTATTTGTGTGAAGATCACTTATTATATTTAATGTTTTTTTACTAGCCCTTAAGGAATACAATTATTAATAAGAAATACAACTCATGAATCCCCCTTAAACATAACTCATAAGTATCTAGGGATCTTTCTAGTCCTAAGTATCATGCTTTTTGTTCTTATAACATTATTACTAGTAAGTATTTTTAAAATTGCACTAATCACATAGGTCATCTCTTTTGTTTCTTAAACATGGCTCATAGTGAGAGTATTGGTATCTTAGTATTCATATATGTCATACCATGTGTTGTGTGTGCTCTAATGTTTAATGTTTTTAATCACTCATGCTTGATATTTAATATTTATATTTATGTGGTATAAAATTGGTACTCAATTGGAATGCAACCAACACTTCAATAAACCATTAACTAAAAAATCTAGCTACTAGTATTTATTCATGATGAACTACTAAATTCCCAAAATTGGCTTATTGCTTCATGTTTGAACTGTGTTTAATCCTTTATTATAATGCTAATCAGAGAGGCATGAAGGATTAGTGATTTGACTACTTCAAAATGGAAGATTCAAACTATGGGTGAGATGCAACACTTGCATTCGCCACTCCAGGATGTACAATGCAAAGCTATATATGAAACTAGTCTAGGAATGAATACTAGAAGATCATTGAGAAGCCTTATTATATTTTGAATGACCTAAAAAATGTGACTATAGATGAAAAGAAGAGATGCAAGGAAAATATGTTAGCCAAGAAAACATTGATCAATGCCTTATCAGATTAAGAATATTTACATATTTATGGTATGCGGACTGTACATAAGGTATGGAATAAAAATTTATTTATTTCGACCTTTCTTAAAATGTATATATATCACAGGAGACTCCAGGGCATTACCTCACATTGGCAATGCCTACCGACACATTAAAAGGGCCTTTAATAAGACCTAATTTGATAATTAAATTAAAAATTGGAATATAATTATATTTTTATTTTTAATATCACTATTAAATGTAATAAATTATTTTGTCATATATATCTTTGATGTCTAGATAGATGAATTCCCTCTCGATTTATCAGACACATGGTAACATCTTTTGAGAAAATTCAATTACTATATATTTATTGTGTCTATTTATCAATTGTGGGCAAAGAGTATTTTTAAGTGAATGAAATATTTATATTTAGTAAAGATCAAATGTAGAAATTTTGAAAAATAAATCATTTTGGTGGAAGATTTTAACCTTTTTTGACTCTTCATATTATTTTTTGTTATATAAGAAGGGAAAGGGTCCTAATCCCTTCACATATGCAATTCATTTTTTTTTTAGGGAATATCAACTAGCCATAACACAACCCAAAGTAGGAAACCTCTAACCCTCTAAATATCAACCCAAGATATAATCAAAATCATCATAGCCATACCATCAATATCTATATTAAACCAAAGTTCATAGAACATAGCTATCACTAAAAGTAATGAAATCATGATATTAGTAGTAGTTAAAGCTCAAATAAATTGATAATCATGATTCTTGCATATTAGTAAAATTTAACGAGTATAACCACAATAGGCTTGGAGGTCATGGAGTTTAAAGAAGTATAGTGAAAAACCTAATTAACACTAATCCTAAATAAGAACATCACTAAAAGGCACCAAGCCATACAAGTCTTTAGCAAAAGAACTTGGTAGAATATGAAAAAAAATGACCAAAAAGATCATAGAAATTATCGTTTGGGACCACTAAGAATTCCCCAGTTCTTGAAAGACTTCTAGAGATGATCATTTTATCCATCATGTTTCAATTCCTCATCCAAGTTATTCTCCATTTCTTGATTTTCTTTCCCCATTTGCTTCTTTATCTTATTCCTTATTTTTCTTTGACCAAATACAAACGACATGGTTGATTTATCTATAATGTGTTTAGGAATGATATAGTGGGTACTAACAACCTTTCCCATTTTGATTTTTTTGTCTCAAAACTCATCATCCCTTGTCTCTAAATCTTTCAACCTAGCCTACTTATAAGTAATTTTAACCTTAAGATTAGTCACCATATTATTATCATCATCACAAGAATAATCCTGAGTTCAAATATCAGTTTTTGGTAGTGACTACATTTTTCTAGGAGACTCCAATCCTTTTCCCATCAATTTATCCCCTTCTCCAGATTTATTTTTTAAAAAAATATTGTCACCATGGTGTTCTTCAGTTTCTTCTTGCTAGGCATTGAACTCTTCATCCTTAGACACTCCCTATATATTGTTAAGGAAATATATTAATAATTTTTGTGCATCAAGAACACAATAATATAAATGCCATTTGCAATACGACAAGCAACCCAATCTGAGGTATCTTGCAATTAAATTTCAATAAGCATTATCATGTACAAAAAGGACATATTAAGAGTGCAACCAAGTCTTGATTTTTTGGAGTGGACCACAAATGTTATCTTTTAATGGCATCATTTCTTGTTCTTCTTTCACTATCCTCACCTCTCTTCAATGTAGATGATTCAACGCTATGTAAATCTTTACAATTTTGTTAGATCTACATGTATGTTTGTTTTATATTATATTTCTTCCTCCAATTTTTTTCTCTCGTAAAGGTGGCCAATGCTTACATAGTACATGTGTCTATATGTAGCACAAGGAAGGTAGAAAAAAAATGAACATCAACATATTACTTTTTGATTACCCTAAGGATAAATATGTATGAAAAATATAGAGCTTTCAAGAAATCTAATGGGGATAATATATAGCTATTTATCACATCCTACTTTTACAACTCTCCCTTTCTATAAAGGATAACAAAAAAAACCAGGACCATTTGGGTATCCTCTTATCTCTTAAACTCTAGAGACTCATTTCATTCATTTTATTTCTCTTTAAATAAATAATAAAAGGAATTGATTGTGAGTGACTACTGATCTTCTTATGCAAAAAATCCAAACCAGAACAATTTAAATTTAATATGAAAGAGTATTGCAGAAAATATTTTAAAATGGCTTATGAAGTTGCTATGGGAAGTGAGTTTTCTTCTAATTAGTTAAACATTGATATGACAACACCTTCTTTAACTTCCCTACCTTTACATGTCACTATTATTGGTCCATAGCTCGCCCAATCTAGTTGAAAGTTTAAGTTGTTAATTTGAAGGGATTCTTCTATTAATTATATTATCACTTTAAATAAATAATAAAAGGAATTGATTGCGAGTGACATCTGATCTTCTTATATAAAACTTCCAAACTAGAATAATTGAAATTTAATAGGATAGAGTATTACATAAAATATTTTAAAAGGGCTTATGAGGTTGCTATGGGAAGTGAGTTTTCTTCTAATTAGTTAAACATTGATATGACCGAGCACCTTCTCAAACTTCCCCATCTTTATAGGTCACTATGATTGATCCATAGCTCGCCCAATCTAATTGAAAGTTTAAGTTTTTGATTTCAAGGGATTCTTCTATTAATTCTATTATCACTGAGAATATTTGTGTTCGCAATGATAATAATATTGCGCTACGTAAGGTGATATATTAGGATGATGATTCTAATAAAATGGTTAAAACTATAGATAATTATTTTGCAATGTCCTTAATATTTTCTAAAGCATTGAATTATATGAATTATCTTGTTCTCTACTATGCATATTTTTTTTGGCATATTAGTTGTAATCTCTTTATGATGAGAATGGTTGAAAGGAAAGTAACTCAATATAAATTGACTCATAATTTTAGAAGGTCTTTCCATTTTGTATTTGCCAATGTATAATGTGATTCTATGTGATATGTTATTTGGTATGTCTATTATTTTTTATTCTTTCTTTGGATGACCTTTGATGGTTTTTTAAAGCATTGACACAAAGAGACCAACTCTTTGTGACATTCTTCTATTTATATACACATTATTTCATAAATCCATTTTTATTATAAATGTGCTCTTGTGTTATCTTTTGGGGATTATGTAAAGTATTCAGGAATTTATAATTCTTCAGTTTTGATTTAAAAGATCCTAATTCCTTGTTATTTATTGTTCGTACTTTATACTTATGTTTTCATTGTGTTTGAGGGATGATCTCAATTCAGGAAGAATATATACATATACATATTCATTATTCATATAGTCCCTATATTTATATGTGAGCAGGAAGTAATGCTAATCTTTCCAAAACAAGATTGGATGTGAGAAGGATTGATGTCCGCTTTTTCCTGAGCATTTGGAAAGGCAAATTAAATTAACAATAAAACAATGGAATGATAATATGTATTCAGAGAATGTGCATATATATTGAAGTGCCCAGAGTAATAAAATGGGGTTGATGGAGGCTTTTCGGATTTGAGATGGATTCTTCTATGATGCGTAAATGCAACTTCTACTACCTTTCCATGCAGCTGATCGGCCAAAATACAAGGACACGCAAACCATTCATTAGCATTGTTTGTAAAGTCGTAGAAGACTATCGATACGAAGCTTCTAAGGAAATTTCCTTCCACGCTCTACATTGAAGGTTCATGTGGCACAGTGATATGCATTCCATATTTGACTAAAAATGTGTTGATGTTGACCTTTCTGAAAACAGATATATATCAGAGGACATTCGAGGTCATTACCTCCTGTTGGCAATGTCTACCGAGACATTAAAAGGGCTTTTAATAAGACCTAATTTGATAATTAAATTAAATATCAGGATATAATTATATTTTAATTTTTAATTTCATTGTTAAATGTAAGAAATTATTTTATTATATGTATCTTTCATGTCTAGATAGAGAATTTTCTTCTTCATTTATCAGACACGTAGTAACATGTTCTAAGAAAATTCAATTAGTAATTCTTTATTATATATACTCATCAATTAAGGGCTAAGTTTTGTTTTTTCATTAATGTGAAAGAAATATTTATATTGAGTAAAGGTAAAATGTGAAATTTTTAGAATGTAAATCATCTTGGTTGGGGAGTTTTAAACTTTTTTTGACTCTTTTTATTTTACTGTATTTGCTAGTCTTCACATTTTTTCTAAGAGAATATAATCCTTTTTCCATCACTTTGACTTCTTTGTAAAACTTATTATTTAGAAAAATATTATTACCAATGCATTCTTTAGTGTCCTCTACCTAGGAATTGCATTGTTTATCCTCAGACATTTCATATATTGTTAAGGAAATATAGTAATAGTTTTTTGGCATTAGGAACACAATAATAAAAGTATGATTTGCAAGATGGTAGGTGACCTAGGTCAAGGTCTCTTTTGATGAAATAATAAGCATAATCATGTGCAAGAAAGACATATAAGTTGTGGAACTAGCTCTTAATTTTTTGGTGTTTCCTATAAATGTTATCTTTTAGTGGTGTTGTTTTATGTTCTTCTCTTACTTTCCTTACCTCTCATCAATGTAGATGGTTTGTTGTTTTATGTTCTTCTCCCACTTTCCTTACCTCTCATCAATGTAGATTATTTACCACTATGTAAATATTTACATTTTGTTAGATCTACATGTAAGTTGATTTCATATTAAATTTATTCCCCCAATTTTTTTTTCTTGTATAGGTGACAAATGATTACATACTACATGTGTCTATATGTAGCATAAGAAAGCTAAAAAAAATTGATCAACATAAAAATTGTCAATTAGCTTAAGGATAAATTTAAAACATAAATCTAGATGTTAGAAGCAATCTAATGGGGCTAATATATAGCTATTTATTGCATCCTACTTTTAAACCTCTCCCATTCTATAATGGAGAAAAAGAGGAAAAAACCTAAGGCCATTAGGACATCCTCTTCTCTCTCAAACTTTAGAGACTCCGTTCATTCCTTCTTTTCTCTTTAAATAAAGAATAAATATAATTAATTATGAGTGACATCCAATCTCCTTATATAGATGTACCAAAACATAACAAAGAAAATTATAATAGTATATAGATTATTGTAGATAATATTTTGAAAATGCTTATAAAGTTTCTATTAGAAGTTACTTTTCACCTAAGTGGTTATACATTTATATGACCTCACATTCTCAATCTTTCTTACGTTTACATGTGTGAGTATTATTTATCCACAACTGACCAAATCTAGTTGAGAGTTCAATTAGTTTTTGATTACATAAAAAGTTGATTTTAAGGGATTATTTTATTAATTTTTCTATTATCATTGAGAATAATTGTGTTGACACTGGTAATAGTATGTCACTACTTATGGTCATATATTTGGATGATGATTCTTATGACATGGTTAAAACTATACAAACTTATCTTGTAGTATCCTTAATGTTTTCTAAAGAATTGGCTATGTCACCTAATTCCACACATAACAATCTGTCCTTAGGGAATGGTCCATGTATTGAATTATATGTATTACCTTCTTCTCTACTATCCATAGATTTTTTGGCATATTAGTTATCATTTGATTCTCTATATGATTAGAAAGTTTAAGTTAATTAAATCAATTTATAAATTGGCTCATAATTATATAAGCTCTTGTCATTTTGTATTTGATTGTGTATAATGTGGTTCTTTGTGATATGGTATTTGGTGCATCTATTAATTTTAATTCTCTGATTGGATTACCTTTGATAGTTAGTTAGATCATTAGTACAAAGAGACCAGTACTTTACATGACATTATTCTATTTTTATGTTAATTCTTCTATTTATATACATATATTATCTCATAAATAAAATTATAAATGCCCACTTGTTTTACCTTTTGGATATTGTGTAAAGTATTGGGGAATTTACAACTATTCAATTTTGATATAAAAGTGCCTAGTTCTCTCTTATGAACTATTCCAACTTTATACTTATATTTACAGTGCGTTTGAGGGTTGATCTCAATTGAAAAAGAATAGATAGATATACATTATTCATTTTACATGTGCACAATAACCATAGATCTTTGTATACCTTATTTACATTCTTGTATTCTCTTCTTTGTATCTATTATCCACCTGATTTAGCAATGTTGACGTTATTTTATTGTTGCTATATTATTTTATTTAAATATCTACTAGCTCAAAATAAATCTCTCAATTTCTTATCTAAATAAGATGTCCTAGGAGTATAATTTCCTCTATGCACTTCACTTTATACACACATCATGATAATAGTAGTTCACACTGATAATATATCAAAATAAAAATTGTGCTATTATAATACCCCTTTGAAATATTATATCAAGAATACAAATAAATAAGAGAGGTTTGGCTTCTCCTTTTAAGGTACAATATTATTTGTGTCAAGCCCACCTAGCATATTTAATGTGTGTTTACTAGCCCTTAAGGTCTATAATCATTTTTAACTCCTTTGCTGATTTATTCAATATTCTAATCTCTTGATCAAACTCCTTTTTCCTTTCTCTCTATTTTTCCTCTTTCCTCTTCTTATTTTTTTCTTCTTTTATGAACCCTTACCCTACTGTTATACACTGAGTTTATGCCTTGTCTCAAGCTCTCTTGGTCTTGATAACTCAGTATAACATGGGAATCATCTCAAGGTTGTGGGACCTTTGCTAACCAAGATGAAACCTCCAAGTTCTAGGCTGGTTCCTCTTGGATTATTACCTTAGTTTTCTCTTGATAGGAAAGTAAACTTTGAAGGGAAAGGGTTAGAAGGAGTGCATGAAAGGGAAATAACATGAAAGAAAACTACCTACTAGGTGATGCACTGAAATGAAATGAATATAATACACTGACAACATCAGCATGAAAGATCTCAGATCTAATAGGACACAATCTTTCTAAACAGGCTTGCATAAGTATTTCACAGAGGGGCCTGAATGTAAGACACAAACTATGACTTGCAAGAAAATGTTCTCTTTAGCAAAAGGGTATAGGAATGAGATAGAAAGATAGGGGGCTGAACTATACTCACAAACTCAATCCAATCAGATCATACATAATAGTACACATGTGAGCTGAAAGAAAGAAGGGCTCTAGAACTCTGAGATTTCTCTAACAAAGCCAGCATATCATATTCAAATAAGAGAAATAAAAACAAGTGAAAGATGCCACAGATAACTCCTAAGAAATAGGGTAAACTCTTTTTACAAAATGCAAACTCTGAGCTCTACAAGCTCCAAAAAATAATAAATACATCCTCTGCATGTAGGCAGGAATCAAAACTAACTAGGGTACATATTTTATAATAAAATAACCAACCCTAGGTACCTTGAGAATTAATGCTAAGTTTGATCATGAATATGTCTCTGCAATATCATGGCCGATCAGACATCAAGTTGCATGCCCATCCTTGTACTGAAATCATCCTGTAGCCACAACAACCTGGATTCAACAACTTCTTGCACAAAAGTCTCGACATGAATGCGCAAACTAGTACCTTGCTGGGACAAAGATCAATATGCAACAGGTGCCTGGATCATCCTCATCAACTTTGCAACCTGCAACCATCCTAGCGACATAAAATCTCAGCTACCCGCCACTCGCAAACATCTCTATAGAAGAAAATCCCATGAAAGGAGTCACACTATTTCAAAACAATGCCAGTCGCATGATCGCATGAGCTCAAAAAGCCTCATGCGATCATGCGACAAGCCCTTAGAATCTGAAATTCACTTCGCGGCCCGCAAATTGGATTCAACACTAGTTGAATTTGAACGTTGGTCGCATGATCACATGAGCTCAAAAAGCCTCAAGAGATCATGTGACAAGCCTCTTAGAACCTATCGTCTTGCCATGCAAGACACCTTAGGCCTGCCAAAATTTCAAACTGCCTCCAAAAAGTGTTGGTCGCATAATCGCATGTAGTTGGAAAGCTGCACACAATCATGCGACAAGCCCTTTAGTCTTCAAGCCGCTTGATCTCATGACCCTTTCACTAACCCTAGTTACATTCAGTGACCACACAAAACTCTTAACCTTGCAACCACACATACACTTTACCAACCTCGGGCCCACTTGAAAACTGAGACTCTAATCCAACGACGGGTGCATGATGTCATGGGGTCAGAAGATCCCATGGGATCATGTGATAACCGTAGATCTTCATTAAGCTGAGATCCTTTAACAAGTGTGCCCACTTGCAAATCCTTATTAGCACACAGTGACCAATCAAATTGGAGCACGTCACCCTGACCTGGCACATTAGACCCATGACCCATTGAGATTCTAATCAGATGGTTGTCGCGTGATCTCATGGGCTTGGAAGATTCCATGAGATTATGCGACAGCCATCAGATCTACCACACTGGCACAGCTATGAGGAACTGGGACCCCCCTAGTCAGAGTTGCGCACATGGAAAATGCTGACACCAGAGAAGAATAACGAAGCACTAAAGGGGGGAAAAATCATAGAAGATTTTAAAACCAAAGGTCGAAAACACACTAGGCTTTCAGGGTGAAGGTCGAAAACATCTTGAGCTTTCAAACCAAAAGGAAGAAAACATACAGGGTTTTCGACACTAAACCTTTTTTTTGAAACCCTGCAACAGTATTTCCTACAACCATTCAAACTTGAATATCTCTGAGGGTTTTGCAAATTAGGTGATGCAATCTGAACTGGGGTTTGACAATGCATCAAAGAACATGGGGCCAAGAGCACAAAGGATAAAACTTAGTGGATCTATTTTGCAAGCTAAAATGAGATGCAGTAGGGACTTAGACAATTGCAGAGGCTAGGGGATGTATTAGATGGCTATGAAAAATTTAGGAGTGTCTGGCAAGATAGAAACAGAGACCTGGGAATGAGTTTGGCCAAATTGTATAGAATAGACAATTTTGGGGAACAATTTTGGCGATTTCTGCTGGATGTCAGCTTGCTAGACATTAGATCAGTGGCCTTGACAAATCCATTGGGCATGGGGTCTACTAAGCACAAAAATTGGTAGAGAGACAAAACTAAACCAAAAGATGGACCTATGCACAGGCACTTCTTGGAAAACAAGAACTAACCTAGAAAGTAGGGAAAGAAAGAAAGAAACATATTTACAAGAATTTACAAGGACTTACAGAGAGGGATTAACCTCAAAGCAAGGCTTCAAGTGGAAACCATTCACTGAGATTGGCAGGGCATCTCCTTCAAGAGTTGAAAGCTGAAAAGCATTAGATCCTTTACAATCTGTTATAACAAATGGTCCACCCCAAAATGAATCAAATTTTGTATGTCTGCTAGGCCTTGACTTGAATTCATCCCATTTGAGGACAACATCACCAACATTGAAATTCTTGATCCTGGCTCTTTTGTCAAAAATCTTCTTTGTTTGATTTTGATGGAATTCCACATCTTGCATTGATTTGTTTCTAATCTCCTCTAGCTCCATCAACTGGGCATACCTAATTTGCAGAGGATCACTTTCTTTGAATAGGGCATACTGAGTGGCTAAGTTTATAGCTAGTAATTTAGTTAAAATAGATAACTTAGCCTCCTTTCCATACAGCAACATGTATGGGGAGTTACCAATTATCTTCTTTGGAGTAATTCTATCTAACCACAAGGCAGATCTCAATTTAGTATGCCAGTCCCTTTGATTGTCTTGCAGGGTCTTTTTTATTATTCTAATCAGATTCTTATTTGTTGACTCTGCCAAACCATTCCCTTAAGGATAGTAATTGGAACTTGTATTCAGATAGATGCCATTCTTGACTGCCCACTCTAAGACTTTGAGGCCTATGAATGCCAATGCATTATCTGAAATGACGGAATCAGGAGTGCCAAACCTATGAATTGAATCATCATAAAAACTCAATACGACACCCTCATTTGCTTCTTTTAAAGCCACCGCTTCTATCCATCTAGTGAAATAATCCATTGCCATAATTATCCACTTGTGTCCTGCACTAGAGAGAGGGTTAATCATTCCTATGAAATCTATACCCCACTTCATGAAAGGTTGATCCACTTTGATTAGTTGAAGGGGCAGAGCAACAAGCCTCTCTTTGCCTGAAAACATAGCACACTTGATACATTTTTTTAACATAATCATGAAAATCCTTGAAGATAGATGGCCAATAGTATCTAGCCCTCATGATTTTAAAAGTGGTAGTCCTAGGAGAGAAATGACCACCAGAGGGCCCATCATGAAACTCAAATAGAACATCACTTATCTTTTCTGAATCAATGCATCTTAGGAGGACACCATTGGGATCCTTCGTGAAAAGAACATCATCAATCAGCACAAAAGGAACAGATTGTAATCTATAATACCTTATTTTTTCCGAATCTAGGCCTGCAGGACATTGTCTTGTCTTCAAATAATTGATCATATTAGGCAACCGGCTAGTTGCCTTGGTTTTCTCTTCTGCAAAGTGCACCACCAGAGATGCATCTATTTGCTCTGATTTCTTTAAACCTTCATCCCCTACCAAATGCTGACAAAGACCTCTTCCTCTAACCAGCTTGGTAGTCTGAATATCAATGTCATATTCCATTACCTTGGTGATCCAACCAGCTCTTTTATCATTAAGGTCCTTGGAAAGCAGAAACACTTTGACACTTGGATAAGTAACCTTCAAGTGTACCTTGCTATGGGTCAATAGATGTCTAAATTTTTTAAGGCTCTTTACCACAGCAAGAACATGCTTTTCCACAAAAGAATACCTTTGTTCATACTCCTCTAAACATTTGCTAAAGAAAGCAATAGGCTGCTCCAATCCATCAGCATTTTCTTGTGTCAACATTGCAAACATGGCATCATGACCTCCATAAGCATAAAGGGTAAAATCCTTACTGAAATTTGGGTTTAACAAGGCTGGACCTCCTGTCAAAGCTTCTTTAATAGCTTGGAAGTCAACTTTTCCCTCTTTAGTCCAACTGAAAGCTGAACCCTTCTTCAACATGGCTTTCAAAGGCTTGAGCAACTCTGCAATGTTAGGCAAGAATCTCCTAACAAAGTTAATCTTTCCTATGAAAGATTGGAGACTTTTCTTGTGATGTGGTAGGGGTAGCTCTAGGATAGCTGCAACTCTCTCAGGATCCACTGTAATTCCTTCTTTGGATACTACATATCCCAACAATTTCCATTCATGAACTGCAAATACACATTTCTTGGGATTAAGAGATATCCCAAATTCTCCACACCTTTCAAAAATCTACCTCAAATGTTTGATATGGTCTGCTGCATGCTTTGAATAAATAGTTATGTCATCAAGGTAGACCGGCACAAACTTGTACATGAGGCTTTTAAAGGCCATATCCATTGCCTTTTGAAATGTAGCACCTTCATTTGATAAACCAAAGGGCATCTTTTGATATGCCATGGTTCCCCACTTGGTTGTGAATGCAGTCTTATATTGATCCTCTTCTTTTACCAAGATCTGATTATATCCTGAATAGCCATCCAATAATGAAAATCTCTCAGATCTAGAGACACATTGTAGAATTTTGCCCATACATGGTAGTGGATGGTGGTCTTTTAATGAGGCTCTGTTCAAATCCTTGAAGTCAACACATAACCTCAGCTCCCCATTCTTCTTCCTGACAGGAACAGGGTTGGAAATGCAACTAGTATGCTTAATGAGGTAGATGATGCCACTTTCTATTAGTTTGATCACTTCCTTATGCATAAGTGGATCAAGCTTAGGACTAACAGGCCTTTTCTTTTTCCTTACTGGTTTAGCATTAGGCTTCAATTCAATAGTGTGTTGAGCAAGAGTAGGGTCAAAACCTTTGAGATCTTCATACTTCCATGCAAAAACATCACTGAATTCCTTGAATAATTGTGTGTAAGCCTACTTTTCCAATTCAATGTTTACCTTTCCAAATTGTAAGCTCCTACCTGATTCCAACTCTAATTCAACACAATGTTCTTGTTGAGCTACCAGTCTAGCTTTTTTCTTCTTGAATTCATCATCCTTGTTGAAGACAGCTTCTAAGGTTATAAGACCTCTAGGAATCTTATTAGATCTAAGTTGTATCACTTGATCACCATAGCTTTGTGATAGACTATCTTGATTGTACTCTAAAAAAACATCTTCTTCAAACAAGAACTGTAGAATTTTCTCATCATTGTCAAACACTTGCCAATTGACATCATTATCGGGAATAGAAGGTTTGACAATAATATTGATGTGTTTCTAACTTTTTTCTTTTGAAATTCTATTGGGGATGTCAAATTGAGATCCAACAGTAGCTAACCTATCTGCATTTTGATTTAATTTTCTAGGAATAGCAACAATATTGAAGGCACCAAAATCCTCAATTGCATCCAAAACTCTATGTTTGTATGCTTTCATGGTGTCATTCTTGGTTGCACTTATCCCTCTCACTTGGCTAACAATAAGTTCACTATCACCATAAACCTTTAAAGCCTTAAGCCCTCTTTTCCTAGCTCATTCTATCCCATTGACTAGACTCTCATATTCTGCGGTGTTGCTGGTGCAAGAAAAACTAAATCTAAAGGTAGTATAATACCTTTCTCCTTTTGGGGACACCAGCATAGCACCACCAGAACCATGTCTTCTTCTAGCTCCATCAACGTATAGTTCCCAAACCTAACTGTTCTGATCTTCTGAGTCAAGATCCTTGAAGAGGTTGGGCTCTATAGAATCATTTTCTTGTAACAAATAGTTTCCCAAATCAGCATTCCAAACAACATGCTTTGATTCTCTTTCATCTAAGAAAATATTAGGGATATCTCCTATCTTAGTGCTTGCTTCACTAAAGGTTTGGAAATCACTGTTATCAAATATGGGGCTTACATTGATTGCATTAGACACATAAGGTTCTACATGCTGTGCTACCAATTTTTCTAACTTGATGATAACCTTGGTACCATATCTTGTGTGGAAGAGCATATGAGACCAATCAGAAGATAGATAACCACCTATCTTGGCTGTGAATTCTCTTCATAAACATATAGAAAACAATGCAGGGAGATCTATGATATATATGTCAAGGAGGATAGAAAAATTAGGACTAGCATGGAGAACTAGACTAGTATCTTTGGCCACACCTATAGTACTAACTGAGGATCCATCAAGTTGTGTGACATTCTTTTGGAAGGGTTCATATTTCAGTCCTAATTGGTTAGCCACTTCCTTGGGCATTACAATACTAGTAGCTCCACTATCTACCATGCAATTATATACTAAAGAATCTCCAATAATTAAAGATACATAAAAGGGAGGTGGCTTTGAATTCCTACCTTGCATGGCATTGGCCTTGGATTTTCTACCTAGAGCCTCTTTTTCTTGATCAGTGTTGACCAACACTGGCTTTGTAATTTCTTTTGTAGCCTGAGGAGTTGCTGCTTCTGACATAGCCTTCTTCAAAATGTCAGACTGCCCTGAAATAGACAAAGAGTCCTACATAGACATGGTGACATTCACCTTCTTCATGTTGTCTACAATATTATAAGGTGTCATAGTGTGTACTCTTTGTTGTGTTTTTACTATGATGGGCTCTGACTCTTTTGGAACTTGGCCTTCTTTTCTTGTGATGATAGGAACCTCCTTAGATGTGGTTGGAATAGATTGCTACAGTGGCTTTGTAGATGTAGTGACCTTAGTACCAGAATCTACTCCCTCCATGTCTTGGGCTCTCCTCTTTGCTCTTGTGTAGGCAACAAAATCAGCTTCATCATTGACTCCATTAAAGTCTGGTTGCTCCCAATTGAAGAGAGTAGTCTCATTCTCTTGTGTTTCTTCTTGAGGAATTGTCCCACTAGATGGAGGCTCTGATTGTGTATACAAGACACTTTGGGCCATCAGAGCTTGATTCATTAATCCATTTGAACATGTAGCCTGATTGTGAGACTGATTGCAAGGGGAACACCATTCATAATCCATAGCCATATTATTTTGGCTAGGAACCATATCCCTCACTCGATTTGTAGAATTGAGAGGTGCGAGGTTATATGGTTGAAATGGTCTCTAATTGAAATTTTGCCTTTGCCCTTGATAGCCTCCTTGGTATGGTGGTCTATTTTGTTGATAAGGTTGTCCTTGATTTTGGTATTATTGATTAGGACCTTGGCCTTATTGTTGGAAGGGTGGCCTGATGCCTTGATTTTGTTTCTTCAAATTTGTGACCTCTTTGGTTAGAGTCTACAGCAAGTTTGTCATTTCCTACATACTAGTTTGCATACTAGTTTGCTGACTACTCTTCATCTCTTGCGGCTCTTGGGAGAAATTTTGTTGTTAGCTCTTGACCACTGGTGCTAGCTTGAGGTGCTGATATTGTGGGAATAGGGGTAAATGGTGGTACTTGTGGAGGTGCAATGGGTTGGAGACTAGGGAAGATAGGCATGGGAGGTCTTCTTTGTATCATGCCTTCTTGGATCAAACAATTTTCAGCCCTAACAGCAGTGTCAAAGGCTTGGGGTAAAGTGGTACCACCCATAGACTAGATCATGACAAAAATTTGTTTATTCAAACTTTGCAAGTAGTACATGAAGGCATGGTCATCCAATGGCCTTACTAAGGCTGGGATTCTATTCCATGTCTTAAAAAACCTACTATTGTAATCTATCATTTGTTCTTGAGGGTCTCTCCTAATGGTTGTCAACTGCTCAACCAGAGACAAGTTATCCAATTTATCCTCAAAATGTTTACTTAAACATCCCCTAAAGCATCCCATGAATCAATAGAGCCAATAGCTAGAGTTCTAAACCATTCAAGAGCATTACTTTTTAGAGATGTTGCTAATAACTTTGTGGCCACATCTTCATGAGTGATATTGTGAATGCCACAGATGGTGGTCACATCTCTTATGTGCTCAAAAGCTATTCTCTACCCTTTGCCTATGAAATCAGGTAAGCTTTTTAATGCCACCAAGTGCACATCATTGTGTGCTACAAAGTTCAAAGGGCTACCTTGGTTGAACAGTGCAAAAGCAAACTGCCTAGCCATTATAGGAGCTGTGATTTGAAGATTGACAACTATATGAGCTGTATTTGCTGCTAGGTTTAAATCATCTTCTAGATCTCTAGTTAGAGATCTTCCTCTTCTCCTAGTATGAAAGGCAAAAGGCCTCCTTTTTGAATCATCAGGAGGAGTAGACTGAACTCTCCTCATAGGAGACTCTCTTTGAGTTGACCTACCTCTGTAGCTTCTTCTTGAGGGCAACTCTAAAAAAATGGTGGGTTTTGAGCTTCTAGTCTCAATCTTTCTCATAAACCTTAAACAATGTTGGCCTAAATCTTTGAAACTAGTGGATTCACTAGATATACTTGATAAAACAACCTCTAAAGGTCTGTATTATGCAATCTGCATATCAGAGATGACATAATTTCAACAAATGAACTTCTTTTACAGTCCCACCGGGCGTGCCAAAAATGTTATACACTAAGTCTGCACCTTGTCTCAAGCTCTCTTGGTCTTGATAACTCAGTATAACATGGGAATCATCTCAAGATTGTGGGACCTTTGATAACCAAGATGAAACCTCCAGGTTCTAGGCTAGTTCCTCTTGGATTATCACCTTATTTTGCTCTTGATAGGAAAGTAAACTTTGAAGGGAAAGGGTTAGAAGGAGTGCATGAAAGGGAAATAACATGAAAGCAAACTACCTAGTAGGTGATGCACCGGAATAAAATGAACATAATACACTAACAACATCAGCATGAAAGATCTCAGATCTAATAGGACACAATCTTTCTAAATAGGCTTGCATAAGTATTTCACCGAGGGGCCTGAACATAAGACACAAACTATGACCTGCAAGAAAATGTTCTCTTCAACAAAAGGGTACAAGAATGAGACAGAAAGACAGGGGGCTAAACTATACCCACAAACTCAATCTAATCAGATCATACACAATAGTACACATGTGAGCTAAAAGAAAGAAGGGCTCTGGAACTCTAAGATTTCTCTAACAAAGCCAGCATATCATATTCAAATAAGAGAAATATAGACAAGTGAAAGACCAGAGGGTGGAACAAATGTCACAAATAGCCTCTATTGAACCTAAAATTTCAATGAAAGGTTACAGACTGTAAAAGCTAGAGGGTAGAATAGATGCCATAGATAACTCCTAAGAAAGAGGGTAAACTCTTTTTATAGAATGCAAACTCTGAGCTCTACAAGATCCAAAAAACAATATATACATCCTCTGCATGCAGATAGGAATCAAACCTAACTAGGGTACATATTTTACAATAAAATAACCAACCCTAGGTACCCTAAGAATTAATGCTAAGTTCAATCATGAATGTCTCTGCAATATCATGGCCGATCAGACTTCAGGTTGCATGCCCATCCCTGTACTGAAATCATCCTACAGCCACAACAACCTAGATTCAACAACTTCCTGCACAAAAGTCTTGACATGAATGTGCAAACTAGTACCTTGCTGGGACAAAGATCAATATGCAATGGCTACCTGGATCCTCTTCATCAACTTTGCAACCTGCAACCATCCTAGCAACATAAACTCTCAACTACCCACCACTCGTAAATATCTTTGTAGAAGAAAATCCCATGAAAGGAGTCACACTGTTTCAAAACAACATTGGTCAGATGATCACATGAGCTCAAAAAGCCTCATACAATCTTGCGACAAGCCCTTAGAATCTTCCATTTGCTTCGCAGCCCGCAAAGTGGATTCAACACTAGTTGAATTTGAATGTTGGTCACATGATCGCATGAGCTCAAAAAGCCTCATGCGATCATGCGAAAATCCTCTTAGAACCTATCATCTTGCCATACAAGACACCTCAGGCATGCCAAAATTTCAAACTACCTCCAAAAATCATTGGTCGCATGATCGCATGTGGTTGGAAAGCTACACGCGATCATGCAACAAGCCCTTTAGTCACCAAGCCACTTGATCTCATGGCCCTTTCACTAACCTGGGTTACATTCAATGACCAAGTGAAACTCTTAACTGTGCAATAGTGCATCCACTTTACCAACCTCGAGCCCACTTGCAAACTGAGACTCTAATCTAATGGCAGGTGCATGATCTCATGGGCTCGAAAGATCCCATGAGATCATGCGATAGTCATAGATCTTCATTAAGCTAAGATCCTCTAACAAATGTGCCCACCTGCAAATCCTTATTAGCACACGGTGACCAATCAAATTGGAGCATGTCACCTTGACCTGGCACATCAGACCCATGACCCATTGAGATTCTAATCAGATGGTTGTCGTATGATCTCATGGGCTCAAAAGATTCCTTGAGATTATGCGACAACCGTCAAATCTACCGCACTAGCATGACTATGAGGAACTGGGACCCACCTGGTCAGAGTTGCGCACATGGAAAATGCTGACACCAGAGAAGAATAATGAAGCACTGAAGGGGGGAAAAAACATAGAGGATTTTCAAATGGAAGGTCGAAAACACACTGGGCTTTTAGTGTAAAGTTCGAAAACATCCTGAGCTTTTGGACCAAAAGGAAGAAAACACAAAGGGTTTTCGACACTAAACCTTTTTTTTGAAACCCTACAGCAGTATTTCCTGCAACCATTCAAACTTGAATATCTCTGAGGGTTTTGTGAATTAGGTCACGTGATCTAAACTGGGGTTTGACAATACATCAAAGAACATGGGGCTAAGAGCACAAGGCATAAAACTTAGTGGATCTATTTCACAAGCTAAAACAAGCTGCAGTAGGGACTTAGACAATTGCAGAGGCCAGGGGACGTATCAGATGGCTATGACAAATTTAGGAGTGTCTAGCAAGATAGAAACAGAGACCTGGGAATGAGTCTAGCCAAATTGTATAGAATAGGCAATTTTGGGCAACACCTACATGTACACTTCAAAAAATCCTTCTCTTCAATAAAATCTCTTTCACCTTTCTTTCAATGTGCCTTTGCCTCACCTAAGTCCCTTGTCTTTTCCTCAACCTAGTTATTTGGAACCCAACATCGACAAAAATAAAGACACATCCAAAAACTCTCTTCTTTTCCTAGACCTTTGGTCTATAATACCAATTTGATGTAGAGGTGGGGTTTGAACCAAAAAAAGCACGCAAAGATTTAAAACAATTTTTAATCTAGTTCGCTGGTAATCTAAAAATAACAGTCTTTGATAGCTCATAAGAATTAAAGGTCAATACGAGAAAAGGACATATAAATACACAATATTTTTACAAAACAACCCTAATACATAATAAGAGGAATAGTATTTGTGAGGTCATTGATATAGATGGTTGTATCTACACTAAGGAATAAGGAATTAACTAGGGAGTTGTTAACTATTTATCCTCTATTATCAATCCTATACTTCTGGTTTATTTTGTTAGTACTAAGATAGAAGATAATATCGTTCAGGTTATTCCCAACTCCCCTTTTCTCCTAAATCTAAAATCTATGGGGAAAAATTATATAAGGATGAAATTGTGTGCTAAAATGTTGTCACACTTCTATGAATCCTTACATGCAAGAAAACTCAAGAATGAGCCCTAAAAAATTGATCCATAGCTCTCTATGCATGGAGTTGCAAGATTTGTAAAATTGCTCTCAGCTAGAGCTATAAACTCATGACCTTGCTAGTCAACCACACAATGAGAGATTCCAAATGAATGCAATGCTATGAAAATCTATATGAGAATGAAAATTAATCTTATGAGAATGAAGATGCAATTAATCTATGAAAATGGAAATGAAAGAGTTACAAACCCTCTAATTAAACTATGTGAGATTAATCAAAAATATGAAAGGAAATGATACCATGATGATGCAACTATGATGCAAGCTAGGATGTGATGTAGATGCAAGATGAATGCCAATGATGCTCCAAGTCTTCAAAACTTGATGCAAAAATATCTCCAAAAGCTTCAATGACTTAGAAAACCTGTACCATAATAATTCAAGTATGTATGGTCTGTGCAAATGAGGAAAAGAGCTCTTCTTTTATAGGAAGTGAAAAATAATGGACCATGGAGATTAAGAGGAAAAAGACTTAATCAACGATGGAGAAAAAAAGAAGCTTGATCCTTGTGCACAAATATCCTCCAATAAGAAAATTAGAAGCATTTACTTTATGTCCATGTGAGACAAAAAGTACTTTTCTTTTATTTTTTATTTTATTTTTCTTTATAAATAAGAATTAAATGCTTTATTTGTGCAACATAGGATAAGAAGAAAAGTGGAGATTTTTTATTTAAATAAAAGGGGAGGAAATTCCTTTTAATTAAATAAAGGCTTAGAATAAAGTGATTTTATTATTTAATTAAAAGAGATTTTTAATTAATTAAAAGGGATTTATTGTCTTAATTAAATAAAATTTTATTTTTATTTTCTTTTAAATTAAATAAGGCTCAAACCTTAGAAAATATTGAATTGATTATGATTTGATGAAGGAAATTGATATATTTGAAAAATGTTGATTTTTGAAAATATTGATTCAGGGATTTGACAAATTGCAGAAATGGGGCCCAAAGTCTAGGTGACCATTTTAGGGTGCATACATTTGCCCCTCTTTGACTAATGTGTGATTGATCTGGGAACACACACAGTCAAAGAAGAATTGAAATGTGAGATCGATCCGGGATCACAAAACAACTCAGATGTGAGGTCGATTCGGGATCACATCCGGACAAACATAAACAAAAGATTCTGGACATGAGGTCGATTTGGGATCATATCCAAAATAAGAGATAAGAATCTCAAGCTTGAGCAAAAAATCATAAAAAGATGTCTGAATCAAGAAAATCAAGGAAATCAGGGATGAGAATCCCATAAATACTGCCCCCTCGGAGTCGAAATCGAAATCAGGTAGAAAGGAATAGCAAATTGATAAAGATTGATCAAATTAGAATGAAATCACAACTGAAGATAAGGGAGCATGATAAGATAACCATCAAATAGTGAAGACATGCCCCAAGTTGACTAGGTTTGACTGGGAAAGATATAGGATAAAGATTAAGTCAAACCTCAGAGAGAGGAAGTGAAAGGGGTGAATGAAAGACTAGAAGTTTGAAAGACATGGAAAGAAAGAAATTCCATCAAAGATCAAAGAATTATGTCTCAAAAGGTTAGTCAACTGCGTAAAAGAATGAGAAATCTTGAAAATGCGACTTAGATTTTGATTTTGAGTCTGAAACGGATAGAAAATGATGTGACATGAAAGACCAGAAATGAAAGATATGATCAAGAAGAATAAAAAAATGAGCACAGTTGACCAACTAGTCCGTAGATGATAAAAAGGAGAGCTCTCTCCATATGCAAGATGCAAAAGATAAACTATGATGAACCTAAGAATGCAAGCTACTATGAAAGTGGTTGACTTGCAAGGTCACAATGCTTATAGACATCTAATTATCATCATCAAGCGTTATTGGTATCGTCGCAAGATCATACAATGCACACTAGCATAACTATGTGGATATGAATATGATCTTTATCAGATAAAAATGTGGAAATCTCACCTAGGCATCAAAGACATGGAGGTCAAGATAACTAATGCAGTGAGATTACCTAAATTTGATATGGCAAGATTATGCTTGTATCAAGACACATGAAAGTCAGGATAACTAGAAGCATGCACTTGTAAAACAGTCAAGGATAATACCTTGTCAATCCATAGTGTCAAGTAAGACCAGCATAAATGGTCATGACAGGTAGGACCAACAAAATATACCCACAAGCAGATAAAGAAATAAAACATGTTCTCATTCCCTCAGTCTTCTAGCTATGCATCATCAAAAACTTCTCAGGGAGAGGCCACTCATCAAAGAAATTCTCATAGACAACACACAAAGAAAAGTAAAGTCACCATATCTCAAGCGAATTGATTGTTTAAGTGTGTGTTTGTTGGTCATAGAGTCAAACTCTGGTTATCACATCTGCAAATGAGAAATATTGCATCATACTTAGACTATTGGGAAAGACATCTAATAAGTGTTAAGAAACACTCGACGCAAGGGTAGTGTTGAAAAACACTGTTTGGGGTGGTGTTGAAAAACACCTGTTGTGAAATGCCCCAAGAGACAAACACACCTAAAGGACCAATGCTAACAGTTATACCCCTTAGACAAAGATAAAGACCAATTCCAGACTAAGGCAACAAGGTTAAGGCATGATGGAGAAAGGCTAAGTGTCGAGAGTGCATGCTAACAAATATGGGTGCAAAGGCCTCAAGTAGCCTCTGTTTCCAAGTTTTCACCACTTGGATTTTATTACAATTTTTTCTCTTTTTTCTTTTTTTCTTTTTTTTTGTATTTTTGCTACCAAGGCGCTTGTTTCCAGGTTTTCACCAAGGCACTTTTTCTATTATTTTTTAAATTTTTTAAATTTTTAAAAAAAATTTCAAGACTTTTTATGCTTTTTAGGATTTTTTTAGAATCATATATCAATTTTTTTTGGTATTTTTTCAGGATCAATAAAATATATACAAAGGATGCCCCCAGATAGAATAGGCATCAAACTTCCAAGCAAAATCACATCATGCAGTCCCAATGTCTAGGAAGGTGAGGGACAAGAGGGATTAGCAAGCTGGTGGAAGAGATGGAGGAAAGGAGAATGAAGGTGAATGGAGGGAAGAAATCCTCAAGGTCAAACTTCGCAAGAGTATCCAAGCTAGGGAAAAATTGTCATGCAAAGCACATTTGGACAAGCAATGAGAGGCCAGCGTAGGATAAGTCACAAAAGTGTAATGCAAAAGAAGGAAAGGATGCAGTCCAAAGGAGTAGACATGTCAAGAGGCTTCATAGCATCGCGTTTTACTCTTTTTTTTATATTAGATCAAGATGAAAGGGGAAAAGAATAGCGAAAGGCTAGAATGAATGGAGGAAAATGAAGATGAAGGCTAGACATGAATGGAATGAAAGCAAGATCATCATAAGATAGCCAAATGTTTGTGTATAGGTCAATATTGTCAAGATCAAAGAGAGAAGATGGAATGGATGAAATATATAGAAGAACTACGCATGACGCCTGATTGTCAGGTTTTCATCATGGTACTTATCCAAGGTGCCACAAGGGAGTGGTTTTCACCATAGGATGAATTTATTTCTATTTACTTTTGCTACCAAGGCACCTGTTTCCAAGTTTTCACCATGGCACATTTTCAAATTTTTTCATTTTTTTTCTATTTTTTTTCTTTTTGAATTTTTTTCTATTTTTTGAATTTTCTATTTTTTGGAAGAAAGAAAACTTTTTAGATAATGATCCTTGAAAGGATAAACCATGATATGCCAAAGATTCAAAATGATATTCTCAAAGATGTTGAAGGGGAAAGGAAGATGCATAAGGAATAGGCAAATGAAAAAAAATGATAGAAGGTAGAACGATAATGAATGGAAGGATTGTGAAAGGGTAGATGGAAAGGAAGGCAAGATCAACATCAACACACACCTTGAAGGGTGGCGAGAGGGTGGAGGAAATGTGAATGGAGGAATATGAGAAGGAATATGGTGAATATTTAGTAGAGGTTGTAGTTCAGGCACATGGAATTGAAGAATATTTTTGGAAGAAAATGAAGTGGAAGCCTTTGGAAGCTTGAATGTCAACTTTACTTTTTGTTCAACATGAGACTCTTTCAAGAGAGACTTTGGAATCCATATAGCCTTAGGCTTTTTATTTTTTTTTGATGATTTAGAGAGAATATCTTGAATAATGGATTTTGGAACCCATACTTGTCTTGTAGTTTTCTTCTTAGATATCTCTTTTGACTTTATACCTCCATGTCGATTAGAGGAGACATGGTGATCTTCTTTTTTTGATGGATTCTTATATTGCTTATTTTTTTTGTATTGAACATTCAAGTTACTTCCAAAAGACTTGAGACTTGTTGAAGAAGAAGGAAAATACGACTGGTTTAGATGGGTGGGTGTATGAAAAGAATTCAAGGGTATGCATCTATGTTGATCTTGAGGAAAGATAGGAGATGGAGGGATGTAAGGACCCAAGATGGATGATGAATTAGGAGGGTTAGGAGGGGAAAGTGAAGGGACATAAGGGCCCAAGATGGAAGGAAGATGTGAAGCCCTTAGTATTGGTGGAGGAGGTCCAAGGATGGAAGTGGAAGATGCAAAAGGATAATCAATAATTTCATCAACATCTATATGACATCCAAGGACATCAGCATCTTTAGAATGAGCATTAAACTTTTCAACATGATCCTAGACATCTTGAATAGGAGCAACTTCTTCTATAGGATTGTTTAAAGCTTGCAAAGACTTGGGAAGAGTAGAAAGTGGAAGTGAACATGGAGTGGTAGAACAAGAAGATGGAAGGCTTTGATCTTGACAAGGATCTTTGGATAGCATAAGCATATCATTTTTCTTTTGATTTTCAATAGGCTTATCATTGGAAGTAACAACACCATTTTTAATAACCTTAATGGAAGTATCATCTTTGGAAAGCGCAAGTGTGGTAAGGTTATTTTGATTATCAATAAGCTCAACGGTGTAAGTAGTAGCTTGATCTTGCTTAGGAGATGGTGGAATGAATGCGGAAGAGCGTAGAGGATCAAAAGAACCATGAAATGGAGGAGATACATCATGAAGAGAATTGGATGACATGGAGGGTTCTTGATCTTGATCTTTATTTATGTTCTTTTCTTTATCATTTTTAGAGTCCTCTTGACATGGAGCCACTTCTAAGGACAAGGAAGCATGTTGGAATTGTATGGAAGACTTTGGAGGAGATGCTGAAAGACTAGCTGAAATAGACATTATAGCATTTAAAGGCTTAGGCTCTTTAGATTTAGCATCATTGAAAGTATTTACAGCCAAGTGAAGGTTAGCTTGAGTATCTTTAAGAGGTAGCCCTTGAGAATAACTATAGGAAACCACATGGAAAGCCTTAGGATCTTTGTTGGATGAAAGATTTGGAAGACTCAGAGGCTTTAGGAAATGTATGGGCATTGGAGAAAGTAGAGGATGGAAGGGAACCATCACAAGACAAAGGTTCAACATTAATATGATCTTGCTTGAGAGTGCAACCTTTAGTTTTATCATGAGAACTTTTAGAGGAGAGATTCTTTTGACATTTGAAATCAGCACGGTAGATGTTCTCTTCCTCAGTAAAAATATTGTATTGTTCACAAAAATCATCAAAAAATTCTTCAAATTTAGAGTCATATGGATCACCATCACTGTCTACCCAATATGACTCCCCCTTAGAAATCACAAGTGTACCACAAGGATGATGCTTAGGAATAGAAGTTTCATGGGCATCACTACATTGTCCATCATCATAGTCATCATAGGTGGGTGTGTCACTTTTTGTGGAAGAGACATCATAAGGACTATCACATTGCTCTTTATGGTATGTCTTATGAGAAGTAAGACTCTTTCAAGAAGTAGAAGAAGAATGAGATCGTGAAGAAGAGGAAATTGAAGACTTAGTGTAGGAAGAGAACTTGGATAATGAGGAATTCAAATGATGTTTAGAAAAGTCATGGTAAGATTTGGAAGATGAAGAATGTGAATAGTGTTTAGAAGAATCATAATAAGACTTAGAAGATGAAGAATGAGAATGATGTCTGGAAGAGTCATGATAAGACTTGGAAGGTGAAGAAGAATGAGAAGATTTAGATGATGAAGAATTTTTGGAAGAAGAAGATCGTGATATGATCATGTTTATGATTCTAGCAAAGGCATCTAATTTAATCATCTTTTCTTTTATTTTTTCTATAAATTCATCACTCATGAGAATTTTGGAGGAACAACACTTTTTGAATATGTCAATGAGCTCAAGATCATCTATTCTTAATAAAGGTTTCAAAACTAGATAGTCAAGATTCATGGTTATAGAAGAGGAGGAATCAAGCATGGAAGAAATGAATAGATGAATAGAAGAAGGTAGACTAGATAGTAAGAGGAAAAGAATCAAGAAGAAGAAGAAGAATTTCTCATGGGAATAGAAGACTTTAGAAGAACATGGGAAATGGAGAAGAAAGAAGAAGACTAAGAGTCATCTTGTGCAATTGATACCATAACGTTCATTGAGATGTTGAGCAATATGACAACACTTAGGATCTGACTTGGACTGACCAAGGAAGACCAAGCTTCTAAGGAGAACTCACTACAGCAGGACAGAACTCAGTTTCAATATTCCAAATAGATCTTTCAAAATATTTCACAATGATGATCAAGCACATAAAACAACAACCAGGGAGTTCAACCAAATAGTCTTCAAGTAATGAGCAAGGGGCCAAGCAACCTTGCGCATGAATAGAGATAGTGATTTAGTATGTTACTCCTTAAAGATTCTACTTGTGTATGTTCTTGAAAATGTTTTAGCAAGCACATAAAGCACAACAACACCTTAACAAGATATCTACAAGGATATACATGGCTTTCTAAAAGGAGTCCTCGATATACGCAAGGTACGTGAGGCCCAAATTTGTAGATGAGAAGAATCCAAAATCACACAGCCGGGGGGAGACGGTAACCCAAATCTCCTCCTTCACTTCTCAAAGGTATAAAGTTCTTTGAGGCTTAGCAAAGAGTGATATCAAACTCAATTCTCAAGAGAGGTGTTTTTGGATTCACGTCCCAATATTTATACTCCACCGAAACACATGAGTTAAGGTTGTCCCTTGAGGTGGTGTGTCCCCAAGCAGGCCTTCTAGAAATAAAAACTAAGTAATTCACTATCAAAAATATTTAGAGCACTAAAGGTGGAACACTTAACTCTTCAAGTAAATGTGAAGTGAGTCCAAAAGTGAAACATTTAACCCTTTAAGATAATGTGAAGTGAGTCCAAAAGTGGAACATTTAACCCTTCAAGAGAATGTGAAGTGAGTCCAAAAAAGTGGAACACTTAACCCTTCACACAAACTCAAAGTGAGTCCAAAAGTGGAACATTTAACTCTTCACACCAACTCAACGTGAGTCCAAAAGTGGAACATTTAACTCCTCACATCAACTCAAAGTGAGTCCACACCTTAGAAAATAAGTGAGTTCCAAAAAGCACAAAAGGGTTGCCTAGTGGAGCAATTAACGCTTCTTTCCTGTAGACCCCTCCCCTTTAATGTGGCACTGATCTTGCAACCACGGGGCAGAAATGAGAGGCCGGTGAATTAGCGAGTCTAATAACCCAAGATAGCAATCTAGATCAATCACAAGTAATCTAAAGTTGCTTATCAATACTACTCACAAATGACAAAGGGTTGAATCAATGGAACATTTAACTTTCCAAGTAAACATAGAGTGAGTCCACAAAATGGTGCATTTAACTCCCTATGTAAACAAGAAATAAATCAATGCCCTCAATCACTCAATGAGATATTTGATATTGGAACCAAGAATTACTGAAGGTTTAAACACAAGCATTCACTTACACAAACTTGTATGGAAGCAAATCTATGTTCATTCATTTCCCATTAAGAGCATCAATTGAAATGTGTTCTATGAAAGCATGTAAACACTCAAGCCAAACACATGAGAGGTTCAATTTTAATCCCAAGATCCAAATGTTGTAGAGATGGAACAAAGTACCTCAAGTCCAACGCTTTGTTTTAAACATTTTCCATGAAAGCAAGAGCACCTTCAAATGAACAAGACAAGAAAATAAGCAAACAAGATATGCAATGTATATCCAACTTATGCAAACCCTAAGGTTAGATCTGAAAATCAATTTTTAGGAGCAATGATAACCAGCAAATGATCCAAATGATAACTCATATCATGCAATGAACAATGAAAAATAAGTGCATACCCATCACAAAATTTTATTTTTTTTGCATTTGACCTAGTCAACAAGATCTGATTTTTACCACATGAATTCAGACCCTAAATCTAAAATTAAGAAAAGAGACCTCTATCAAAAAATAGAGAGCTTTTCAAAAATGTAAAAATTTTAGAAAAATCTCTTCATTTGTGCTTTAGAGACCTATTTTACCAAAATAGACCAGTTTTTATAAATTTACCAAATGAGCTATGATATGATTTCTAAATTAAAAACATATTGAATGTACCCCTTGTACAATTTAAAGACCTTTCCAGAAATGTAAAAATTTCCAAAAAATATGCTGATTTGCACCAAAAATTGATTTTTTATGAAAAATCAAGAAAAAATCATAAAAATTACAAATCATCTCAGAAAATTTTGAAAATATTTTTGGAGCTTCTCTGATATGTTACCAACTTGAAAAAAAAATTTCAGACCAAAATACCAAGTCATTTGGGAGATATGATCAAATCTTTCAAATCTAGGGTTTTTCATCTCCAAACAAATTTGCACAAGGGTTAGCTCCAAAAATAATCAAAACCAGCATGCAAGAGGTGGGTTGCCCCATGGTGGGTGCCAAAAATGTGTGATAAAGTATTGTCACACTTTTATGAATCCTTACATGCAAGAAAACTCAAGAATGAGCCCTCACAAATCGATCCATAGCTCTCTATGCATGGAGTTGCAAGATTTGTAAAATTGCTCTTAGCTAGAGCTATAAACTCATGACCTTGCTAGTCAACCACACAATGAGAGATTCCAAATGAATGCAATGCTATGAAAATCTATATGAGAATGCAAATTAATCTTATGAGAATGAAGATGCAATTAATCTAAGAAAATGGAAATGAAAGAGTTACAAACCCTCTAATTAAACTATGTGAAATTAATCTAAAACATGAAAGGAAATGATACCATGATGATGCAACTATGATGCAAGCTAGGATGTGATGTAGATGCAAGATGAATGCCAATGATGCTCCAAATCTTCAAAACTTGATGCAAAAATATCTCCAAAAGCTTCAATGACTTAGAAAACCTGTACCATAATAATTCAAGTATGTATGGTGTGTGCAAATGAGGAAGAGAGCTCTTCTTTTATAGGAAGTGAAAAATAATGGACCATGGAGATTAAGAGGCAAAAGACTTAATCAACGATGGAGAAAAAAAAAGCTTGATCCTTGTGCACAAATATCCTCCAATAAGAAAATTAGAAGCATTTACTTTATGTCCATGTGAGACAAAAAGTACTTTTCTTTTATTTTTTATTTTATTTTTCTTTATAAATAAGAATTAAATGCTTTATTTGTGCAACATAGGATAAGAAGAAAAGTAGAGATTTTTTATTTAAATAAAAGGGGAGGAAATTCCTTTTAATTAAATAAAGGCTTAGAATAAAGTGATTTTATTATTTAATTAAAAGAGATATTAATTAATTAAAAGGGATTTATTATCTTAATTAAATAAGATTTTTATTTTTATTTTCTTTTAAATTGAATCAGGCTCAAACCTTAGAAAATATTGAATTGATTATGATTTGATCAAGGAAATTGATATATTTAAAAAATATTGATTTTTGAAAATATTGATTCACGAATTTGACAAATTGCAGAAATGGGGCCCAAAGTCTAGGCGACCATTTTAGGGTGCATACAGAAATAAGGAAAGAAAAATTCATCTTTATGTCCTTCTATGTATAGATAGGTTGTGACGTGTTTCCCCAGTTTTCTTCAAAAGATATTATGATATTATTGGGCCACATGATATATTCATGAAATCTTTTTTTTTTTTCTTTAAGTGGGCCTCTAAAAGAACTAAACTATACCTATATTTTTATAGTTCATTAAAAATGTGGAGCTAATAAAATGGAATATTTTAGACCTATTATTCTCTAAAAAAATATTTTCTAAGCTATTTTTGAATAGAATTATATAATTTTTAGGATAAAATATTATGCTCTCCAAATGGGATTTATTTCAAGGAGGATAATTAGAGATAATGTGTTTTATTTTCCATGAGACCCTTCACTCAATAGAAAACAACAATAGAGAAAGTATGCTTCTAAAATTAGATATTTCTAAATTGTATAATATGGTTTCATGGGTCTTTCTCTACAAGGTGTTAAAAAAGTATGGAATTTTAGGAAGAAATATATACATAATTGAATCTTGTGTCCAACCCTAAATTCTCTCTATTCTAGTCAATGGTATTGTGTAAGTGTTCTTCTGAACTCCAAGAGAACTATGGTGGGTGCATTCCCTTTCCCACTACGGTTTATCCTTCTCTATAAATTTTTACATAGAAACATTGAACATTGGGTTTCTCAATGCATCTAGAAAAGTATCAATCCTCTTCCTGAGAAAATATTTTTTTCCACCAATATGGTTCCTTTGTTATACTATTCTTCTTAGTTCTACTTCCCAATTTTGAGTGTATGGGGTGGATTTTTATCTTGTTAGATTATACTTTGGTTTCAATTTCAAAATTGAACCTGTAGAAAAGTTCTTTATTCTTTATGAATACCTCAAATACTTTTGAGGTGAATATTTCTACCATTTTAAATTGTAATATTAGTCATCTCTATTTTACTTATTTGAGAGTTTCATTATTGTAAATTTAATATCTTGATTTGGTTTTATTTTCTTGAGGGAAGTCAATGAAGTTTGCAAGTTGGAAAGGAAATCTTCTCAGTAATGTTTGGAAGCTTCAAATGCTCACTACTATTAAAAGAAAATTTATTTAAAACTTATTTCTATTTTGCATATGTTACCTTATTGGGCTAACAAAAATGTTCAATTCCAAAGAAGATTTCTTTGGTTGAAAGTGGAAACTAAAAAACAACTTTCTTTTGTTAATTCAAAGAAAGTGTGCTCCCTTGAAGTTATTGGAAGCATTAATTTTAGAGATTATCACTTTCTCAACCTAGCCCTACTTTCTAAACTAAGTTGGAATCTTGCTGAGGAGTCCTTAAATTGATGCAAATTTATAATCTATATGTACCTTTCAAAATAATAATCATTTGAATTTTCTTAATTAGGGATCTTTTCCTTGTGGTTCTCATATGTATAATTAATTGATAAAAAATTAATATCTCATTATGCAAGGGTGCTTATGGAAAATTGGGAATGTTAGATAGGTTCACTTCTAGAAAGACACATCAACCTCTTTGGCCCCTCTTAAATTCCATCCAATTTTCTCATCCTTTCAAATGTATTTTTCTCACACACTTGGTTCTTTAGTATAGGTTCATTTGGATACTTCCACTTCTCCTCTCTAATAGAGAATCGATCCTCTATGGTTTGACATGGATCTCCATACTACTTATTAGGAACTTCTTCATGTTTTGAATAGTATAATATTTTACAATTGAAGCTAAAGAATTTTTCTTGTTGTCCTCTAATGAGTTCTACTCTGTAAAAGATGGCCTCATTATTTTTATCCCAATTGGTCTGATACAATTAAGTGGTCTAAGGTAAAGAAGCCCAAAATGATTCCTAAAATTTAAATCTTCTTGTGGACTACCTATCATAGGAAAATTATTACTCTTGATAATCTCTAGAAGAGGGCAACTTATTGCGCTAAAAAATGTTATTTGTGTGAGAAGGATATCAAAAGAATCAATCACATTATATTACACTATCCATAATCATGGAATTGAAGGAAAAATATTATGACCCTTTTCTATATTTAGTGGTTCTGGCATAAAGATCCCCAAGTAAGTTATTCTGGTTGGTCCCCTTGAGGCTCACACCCTTTTTATCTAATGCTCTTGTTGTAGGTATTTCTCCATGTTGGTGTAATTAACTATTCCTAATTACACTTTACTTAATCTTACTTAGGTTAATGCATTGCATAGTAGTTTGTGATTGAGACACCTAGGAGTGTGCACATCTAATAAGCACATGGTGTAGGAGAAATTCCACTTTTGGAGTGATAGTTGTCTTCACATACCTCATTGTGTGTGAGATCCACCTTTTGTGCTCTTATCACATTATCATCCTAATCCAATGCACATACTTTATGTTAGGCATTTTTCTGTCATTGCAAAATCTTGTGAAGTTGGCCTGTTCCATGCAATGTTTTTGTTTTGTTGTCCTGTCGTGCCTGCAATCTCAGTCTTGACTTGTGATGAAGATCCACTTGGTTTTATGGTGTGCGCTCTTGCCTTGTGCTCTTTGTGTGTCACCTTGCTTCAGCCCAGGTCACTCTGCTATTGTGCAAAACTCAGAAAGTTGTTCGAGTTTCATGGCCTGCTGAAAATATTTCAAAATCTGCCACAGTGTCAAAAATCCATAGTGTTTTCAAAATCCATGATGTTTTTGATCTTTTACCAATAACCTTCATTTTTTTTGACCCTATGTTTCCTACTTTTGTGCACTTATCCTTTTGCGTCGAAAACTCTATGTGTTTTTGATCTTTCTCTGTGTCAAAAACTTTGTGTGTTTTTGACCTCGGTCTTAACTACGCAGGTGCGATGGATGGTGGGGCCCAGTCTTTGTAGGGTGTTAGTCGTGCTTTCTCCAAGTCTTCGGGTAGTTACATCTTTTATTCAGTGATCTGGCGACTGTGCTGTTGTGAGATCTCTTCATGCTTGGTGGTTGGTGCCTAACCTTCAGCGACCTGGCGGGTGGTCTATTTCTCTTTAGCCGCGTGATCTCCTAATATCTGGTGGTTATCTTCTAGCATTTCACGATCATGAAGGTGGTTTGTTGTGTAGTCACCAAATGCCTGGTAGTCATGTGGCAGTCTTTGTTCTTCATGCTTCAGCACGGTTAAAATTTAGAGAGGATCGACAATTATCGTATGTTCGCATGGTGAAATTATGCGATGTTTATCCTTCACGCTCTTGCGATAGCCGTTGGATTTTTCTTGTAGGGTAGAGATGTGGGTCTAGATCTGAACATGTTCTTATTGGTTGTCACATGGCCACATGTTAGAGTTTCCTAACATGTGATCATGCGACCGCTTGCCACTTGTCTGTGTGGGTCCCAGTTCTTCATGTTGTTCAACTTGCCTAGCAGTTAATTTCTCATTTTGTGACCTGGTGACTAACTATTATCCCCTTGTCACTTGATTCTAGTGGTTAAGGCCTTAGCATCTAGTGACTTGGTTGGTAGTTTTATATGCTTAAGTCATGATGTCGCGTAATGGTGGCGGTCTTATGGCCTTGTCGCATGATCGCAAGGGCCATTTTCACGGCTTGCGATCATGCGACAAGGTTCTTCCTTGCTAAGGCCTAGTGGTAGGTGGTGATGTGGTAGTTCATCAGTAGGCCCGGTTGTCAGAGCCCTTCCAATCCTATGATTGCCACATGACTGCAAGGAATATTCTTTCCCCTTGCAATCATGTGACAACCATCTGATCTGGCAGTGTTTAAAAGAGTTGACAGGTGGTAGATCCATTTGCCAGGTGGGGTGATGTGCTTGATTTTCATTGGCCAGCAAGTGCTAAGGTGGATGTGCCTGGTAGGACCATTACTTAATGATAGGTTGCAGTGACGGTTATGCTGGCGGTTGTAGGTCTATGGGTTGTCGCATGTTCACATAGCCTATCTCTATGCTATGCAATCATACAACCAAGCATATATGTGAAGCTGGATTTTTGTGGTGGTGAAGTTCATGACCGTGCGGTAGCATGACTAAAGATAAGTGTTAAAGCATAATCTCGAGAAAGTAATAAAGATCGACGGCTATGACTTAAAGTTGATCTTGGTTTAAATGAGGACCACCAACATGTTTCTGGCACCATGAAAGTGACCGTTGGGATTTCAAATTTGAATTTGCAAAGGGGTTTGTAGCGACCAAAGGTACCTGGTTTTAATGCTTTTTAGGCAGATTTCTTATTGGTTTGATGGTGGTAGGTTGTTACGATGTGGTCCAGGGCTCCTATGGTCATTTAAAGAGGTAGATTTTGTACCTAGTGCCGTGTAGTTTTGTGCTCAAGGAGCTATTTGCAGGTGGTCAATTTGACTGATTTTCATGGTAGCTCCTAGTTCTCTAACCTGGCTCACAGATTTTCATGATTGTAGATCTGTTTGAGATTTTCTTTCTTTGGACTGCTTGGTTTCCTGCCCTTGTAATAATTTCTGATGTAAATTTTGGTAGTTTGGGTGGTTGAGACCCTAGCCCTAGTTGTCCATAGCTTGTTGCATTCTCTCTGAGAATTCCAAGGCAGCTAGTGGTATAAGTTGCAAAATTTTGGATTTTGTAAGGGTTCCAAAATCTTGTTAGTTTTGGTCCTTGGTTTTTGACTGTAATATACTGATAGAGGTCTGGTTTTGTGATTTTTCTCATCTTTGTGTCATTCTAATTGTATGCTAATTCTGGATTTGTTAATGAAAACATCATTGAATCCCAATCTTGTATCTTGTGTATGTCTTCTTGCTTGTCTCTGAGCTCATATATGTTAATGTCACAAAGTGTTTTAATGTATGGTAAACAAAGAGTATTTTGAATTCATCTCTGAGTTTCTAACAAAGTTAGGATTAAAGCCTTTTAGGTGAATTTAGTGAGTTTGTAGTCAGGTATAGAATTTGATGTCCTTGTGCTTGAGGGAAAGGGGTAATAGGCAAAGCACTTACCCTGGTTTCCATTGTGTTTGACTTGAGGTATTCAGTTGAGGTATACAGTTAGGTGACTATGAGCCCTAGGATAAGGCATTGGTCTTTTCTCTTGAAGTTTCATGGTTAACGACCACACAACCATAAACATTCATTTCATAAACCTTTTATAGACTTGTGTTGAACATTGTGTGCATCATTTTGAGACTCCTTTGAAGAAGTGAGTCAAGGGTACACCTGACTGAGCATTGAAGCTCAAAGAGTAGAAGGATCCTTTGATCCTTGTCAGTTGGTCCTCTTCCTTATGGACTTTGGGGTGGTGATAGAGTCATGATTTTATTTATATTATCCATCAAAGTGTAAATCTACAAGTTGAAGATCAAAGGGAATAATCCACAACCAACACTTTATTGCATATTGGAGGATGATCCACATTTGGTGGACATGTGATTACACCTAGCATAGGTGATAGCTTATTAGCTCCTTATCATTCTCTCATATTTCCTTTCCTATATAAGGAGGCCTATTATGTAATCATTTCACACTCATTAATCAATTGGTGAATATCATTGAAGGTGAATTCACTGGATCTATTCAATCCATCCTTGCATTCATATTTTCTCTCTTCTGATTTTCTTCAACCTCTGGATCCTTGGTTCAATATTTTCTATTTGTAAATTCTTACATGGTATCAGAGCCATTGGAGCATTCTTGATTAGCTGATTTGAAGAGATCTTGATGCAAGCTTTGAAAGTCCAAATCTCCGATCTTAGAACCAATGTGTGATAGAGGCATCTTGGAACATATCTGACCGCACCATTGCATCCGGGAGGCTGTTTCAGTTAAAATCAACTATAAACTCACCCATATTCAGCAAAAGTCCAATCCAAGGCAAAAAAAATTTGCAAATCGAGCCATAGGCCCGATCTGCCTCCGTGGTATGATTTTTTCAAAAAAAAAATATTTTTTTTATTTTGTGATATATCAGAATTTTTTTATTTTATCTACAAAACTTTTCAATTTTTTCTACAAAAAAAATGGGCTTGGTATGTGCCCACAAGCCCTATATTGCACAGAGAATATTCTACATTTATTGGTGAGCATGATAGGCCACCTCATGCCTCGGTCAATGGTCAAATGGTACACAGCCCACACAGAGCACGAAGCAAGCGCAGCTCGCTTGTTTTAATTATTTATGGGCCATTGCATATATAAAGGGATTAAATCCCTAAGCGCAGGGCATGTGGGATTAATCCCCACTGCCCCCGCTACCCTTTCTCTGCCATAGCACTACCCAAGTGGTAGCTCTATAGACCTCCTTGCATGCCTCCTCCACTGCTTTAAAGACAACGGGCCTCCTGCCACCATGGGCTTCCGACAGCGAAGCCACCTTTGGCAAACCCACCACCGGTTAGCGGCTCTTAAAAATTCCACTCAGCGGCCATGCTCTGTCACCACTCCCCATGTGGAATCCATGTGCATTTCCAATGTGGCGCCATGCTCTATCAGCAACCACGTGACACCTTCCACCCAGTCATCGTCCGCCACGCAGCAGTGACATGAGCACCACCTGGACTCACCATATCATGACATATCAACAACCCACCATAGTTAGCTTGCTGATGTCATCACTCACACATCACCATATGGATCAGTACGGCCTGCCACCTCATTAGACATGTCAGCCCAGGGGTGCAGATTTTCTACTGACATCATCTTTTGCCCTGATTAAATTTGACGGCCGTTGAGCCATCATTGCAGGGTAAAATTGGGTCTTTTTGACTGTCGTATGACCATCAAATTTAACCCCTTATATTTTTGACATCATCAAGGTTTGGAGATTTCTGAGCTTTCACCATTGGAGTTTTCTTTTTGACAGTCAAACTTTGAGAGGCCATAACTTGGTCATCTGGGCTCCAAATCGGATGCAATTTTTTTTGAAATGGTGTAGAATTTTCTGAGTTTTCTAGTGGTGGTGTTGATTTTGCATTTTGGTAGCTTGATTTGTCAAAAATTGTAGTTTTTGGTGATTGTACTTGTTTGTTCTTGATTTCTACAACTTCTAGGGCTTCGTTTGGGCACATACGATAACATTTTGAGATGAAATTTTTTTTGAAAGTGCATGATTTTTCATCGACTTTCCAGATCTGTAATCAAATTTGAGTGATTTTTGGTAGACATATCACTTTCAAAAATAGGTCATTCTTGGGCTATAATTGCACTTGATTAATCCTTGGATTTTAGTTTTCTGATTTGCATCAGTCATTTGAAGGAGTTATCAGTCATTATTTTGTGTTAATATGGATAATTCAAAGGTTAAAATCCTCACTCCATATAACTACGATGAATGGAAAGTATCTTTAAGTGATCATTTGTTGAGTCTTGGATTGCTTAGAATGACTCTTGGGCAGGATCAAGAACCTCAAACAGGTGCTATAGAAAGGAGAAAATGGTTTGATAGAAGGGATAAAGCACTTGGCTCTCTTAGATCATCCATCTCTCGTGACTTGCACTTTAACATTGCATCTTGCACACATCCTCATGATGCTTGGATCACATTGGAAGGACTCTTTGGTAAACCTAATAGAATGAGGAAATTTAGATTAGAGAATGATCACATAGGTCTTAATCCTAGGGATTTTGACAATATTCAAGATTTTTTCTCTAAGTTCAATACTATTAGATTGGAGCTTTCTTTGTGTGGCATTGTTAAAGGGGATGAACAATTGATCTTTTCTATTCTTTCCAAGCTTGGTCTTGATTATTATATCTTTGTTTCTACATTCTATGCTACTATGGATGCTCTTGGTAGTGCATACAAATTGCCCTCTCTTGATGAATTGGCAGTGCAGCTCACAAGAGAACAAGAAAAGTTGGCACACATGGGTCAATTGAAGCCTTCCACACATCAAGCATTGATTGCAAGTGAGTCTACTTCAAAGGCCTCTAATGGAAAGGGAAAGAAACACAATAAGGATCCTAAGCCGCATGACAAAGGTAATGAATCTTCTTCACCAAAAAGTACTGAATCCAAGTCCTCTTCAAGAGAGGAATCATCTAGAAGAAAGAGAGATAAATGTGCATATTGTCAAAAGTTAGGACATGATGAGCATAAGTGTTTTCAAAAGAAGATTGATGAGCTAACTCACATTATTCAGAAACACAACATTAAGTTTCCCTCGTCAGTGTCTGCTCCTTCTTCTACACATTTGGTAGCTTCTACATCCCCATCATCATCCAAAGATAAAGGTAAAGGACAAGCACTCATGGCTTCCACACATCCTGAGCAAGGTAAATGGCTTCTTGATTCAGGTGCATCACATCATATGGCATCTTCTATGGATATGTTTTCTTTTATTGAGCCTTGTAATTCTCCTAATATTTTGATGGGTAACAACATATTCATGAGAGTTTATGGGAAAGGTTCTATTCCTATGGGAGAGGGGACATTTAATGATGTTCTTTGTGTACCATCCTTGACCACTAATCTTCTTTCTATTTACCAAATCACACATGGGGCACAAGGTAAAATTATTGAGTTTACTCCTGATTATGTCTACATTAGGGACATGGAGACTAGAAATGTCATAGCTATGGCAGTTATTGATCATACATCATGCTTGTATTCTTTTTCCACTTTTTTTGATAGTGATGATGATATTCATGATGTACCCATCCCTTTGCCAAGGGATAATTATGAGGAGAATTTTGGGCACTTGAATCATTTTGTTATTGAGACAAGTGTTGATCTTCCCACTCCATCTCCTACTTCATCAACATGGGAGCTTCTACATTATGGGGGGAATATCATGTCTCCAACTATCCTTCTTATGGGGGGATACTTCTTTGTATATACATGATGTATATAGTTCTTGGGGGGTCTTGAGCACTCCATCCATGCATCTTGTTTTCTTCTCTCTTTTTGGGGGAGGGTTTTTCCCATGAGGGTTTCCCTCTTTCTCCACTTTATGAGAGTTATGCATTTCATGTATTGTATCTTGTACATGGGTACCTAACATGGCCTAGTAGTCGGGACCCATCTTGCATTATGAGTTTAAGTGCATTCCCCTAAGTTGCACTTAAGGGGGGTGTTGGTGTAATTAATTATTCCTAATTACACTTCACTTAATCTTACTTAGGTTAATGCATTGCATAGTAGTTTGTGATTGAGACACCTAGGAGTGTGCACATCTAATAAGCACATGGTGTAGGAGAAATTCCACTTTTGGTGTGATAGTTGTCTTCACATACCTCATTGTGTGTGAGATGCACCTTTTGTACTCTTATCACATTATCATCCTAATCCAATGCACATACTTTATTTCATATTGGAGGATGATCCACATTTGGTGGACATGTGATTACACCTAGAATAGGTGATAGCTTATCAGCACCTTATTATTCTCTCATATTTCCTTTCCTATATAAGGAGGCCTATTATGTAATCATTTCACACTCATTAATCAATTGGTGAATATCATTGAAGGTGAATTCATTGGATCTATTCAATCCATCCTTGCATTCATATTTTCTCTCTTGTGCTTTTCTTCAACCTCTAGATCCTTGGTTCAATATTTGCTATTTGCAAATTCTTACACTCCAAATAAGTTGGTCCTAATAGAAAGAATGTATTCACATGATATTTACGTAAAATAATAAAAATTTAGAAGAACTCTCTTTTTCTATTATCAATAATATTAAGGAAAATATAAAGTATGTTTTCTAAAACCAAACATAACTTTTCTCCCTAACCTCTGGATTAGAATATTACTAAATGTTGGGATTTATTTGATTGGCTCCCCCCTTCTGAATCTCATCCAATAAGATTTAGAAATAATATTAAATAGAATCTCCTTGAGTATAGATGGCTTAAAGAAAATTTTGATGGTTCCTTGAAGGAGAACTTAGGTAGGGCTAGTGGGGTTGGTATAATAAGGGAATGAAATGGAAATTTGAAGGTGTCCTAAATGGCTAACCTAGGAATCCAAAGGTTTCAACTATTGTTGAGGTAATTGAAATGTATATTGAATCCAAATAATTATCGTTGAAGGAGATATAAAAATGTCATTATGATTATTAGTGGGATAGTGACTCTTTGTTGGGATATCATTGGCATCATGACTAAAATATGAAAAATATTATCCATGATGGATTATGTTAATTTCAAACATGCTATTAAGGAGGGGAACACATAAAAAAATAGATTGGCTATAATTTACCACTTCCCAACCTTGGCTATAATTTACCAATTCCCAACCTCTATTTACATATGGACCTCCTTTCACAATGTGTTTGGAATAGTCCCAAGAGATAACTAGGAGAGGGGGGGCGAGGGGGGTGAATCAGTTATCTACAAGATTCAATTCTTTATCCAATTAAGTATACTTAAACATTAAGCATAAACACAATGAAAGAACACATGAACACAAAACCAATATTTTGGTTATGGGGAAACCCAAATAGGTAAAAACCCTGGTGGGAATTGACACCCACTAATATTTTGCACTAGATTATTATGATCCTTGTTAGAAGATCCTTAACCTTGTTAGGAGTTTCTTTACAATATATTTAGTATAGTAGACCTAGTCAAGGGTCAGACCCTATTAGGAGTCTTTGACAATTATCCTTGTAAGGGGAGAGGATGCACTATTCCAGAGCTCACTCCTCAAAGGGGCGAAGGCTACAACCTTCTGAATAATAGATACAAACTATATATGGATCTTGGTGAACTACACTTAGACTTGATGTTTGGATTAGTTCCAAGGAATAGAACAAGTACTTTACTTGGTCACATAGACCTTCTTTTGATGGCTCAACACTTCACACACTCTGCTATGCTCTTCTTAATCAACCATGAATCACACTCCAACAATCACAAATGACTGCCTATAAATATCTTTCCTCTAAATGATATGATCAATTTGACCTATTAGAACCACCTTGAAATAATATTGGATAAACCAAAAAAAACTCTAATAAACATTATGTCATCTCTGCTATGCACACAACACATTCTGGGACCTGTCCAATAATATAATTGTAGACGCACGCTATACACTGTCGGCTCTACCAAAACAACTAGATCTTTCTCTGTAAGATGAATTAACTCATGCACTCTTAACTAAACATAAATAACTCTCCTCTAAGCTTAAATCCAAGGGAACATACCCTAAAGATAGGTGTAACACAAGAACAAATAAAATCTTTGTTGGCTCGTTTGAACAAACATAGGAAACTACTACTGGCGAATAGCGACTGCATAACTTCACTTCTCATCAACAGACTATGCGTCCATAACTAAAACATCACTAACATGTCTTGAACATATATCCAAGTGTGCAAGGCACCATGACAACTATATGAACAACCATACATAGAACACTATCTGTAACTCTGTCAGGAACACTGCTGACACAAGCTGCTATATAAATATTTGTACTAACAGTTAACCTTTGCGCCCATGATATCATGCTTATATCATGTCCATGCTACATATACTAAAATCTTACTACATAAGACTTCCACACATGCTAATTTCCATATGTTGTCATCAATGAAAAACATACAGTCAGTACTGGCTTGCAGGCAAATCTCCAACAATCTCCCCCTTTGGCATTGATGGCAACATGTGGAATGAAAAACCACCACCAATCCAAATGAACATTTCTTTTATAACATTCTCCATTTCCTCAACTAAACTACTAGCATAATTGAATGTTGCTCCCCCTTAGTATATTTCTATTTTTCATGACTCTGTATATTACTCCCCCTTTGACATCAATGGAAAAGGGCACCATTCATTTTAAGCATTGTTACTACTCCTTAGGTAGAGTAGTCAACCTTCCATCAATCCCTGAGGACTGATGCCTTTCCTCCTTCTTCTAAGCAGAATTAGGGACAAGAATTACTCCTAACTTCTCCCTGAGATACTCAAAAGTATCCTTAGGTAAGGGCTTTGTGAATATATCTGCCAACTAATTTTTAGTACTCACATAGTCCAACTTGAATTCTTTCTCTTCCACTTTCTCTCTTATGAAGTGATACTTGATTTCAATGTGCTTTGTCTTTGCATGCATAATAGGGTTCTTCGACATATTGATAGTGCTAGTGTTATCACAGTGAATAACAATAGGATAATCAATCTGAATTCCAAAATCCTTTATCATCTGCTTGATCCAAACAATTGTAGAACAATTCAAGGCTGTTGAAACATACTCCTCTTCTGCTATTGACTGAGAAATACAATTTTGTTTATTGCTTGTCCAAGTGACAAGTATATCACCAAGAAACACTACTCCACGTGAAGTACTCTTTCTATCATCAACATATCCTGCCCAATCTACATTAGTGTACACATGAAGCTCAACATTTTCTAAATTAGGATAACATAGACCATAATCTATAGTGCCCTGCAAGTATCTAAATATTCTCTTTACTGCCATGAGGTGACTTTGTTTAGGTTCTGTTGCAAATCTTCCAACTATGCCAACTACATTTGAAATATTGGGTCTAGTCTGAGTAAGATATATGAGTTTACCAATCATAGAATTATAGAATGTTATATCTACTACTGGTGAGTCATCTTCTTTTGTAAGCTTGCATCTAGTGATCATAGGGGTTCCTATTGGCTTGCAATCATCCATCTTGAATTTCTTTAGTATCTCTTTCACATATTTTGACTGATTAATAAAAGTTCCTTTTTCTATCTCCTGTACATTTAGTCCCAAAAAGTATTTGATAGGACCAATCATACTCATCTCAAATTCATTCTTCATTTCTTTGGAAAATTTTGCACTTAGTTTGTCATTACCTCCAAAGATAATGTCATCAACAAATATAGCTACAAGTAGTAGACCTTCAGATGTATCTCTAATAAATAGATTACAATCTACTACTCCTTTCTTGAATCCAATCTTTGTTACATATCCATCTAGTCTCTCATACCATACTCTAGGGGCTTGCTTAAGTCCATAGAGTGCCTTCTTTAATTTGCATACCATACCAGGTTTGTCTGATAAGGTGAATCCTTATGGCTGCTTAATGTATACTTCTTCTTTCAAATCACCATTTAGGAACGTTGACTTGACATCCATCTGATATACTTTGAAGTTTTTTACTATAGCATAAGCTAGAAACAACTTAATAGCTTCTAATCTTCTCATAGATGCAAATGCATCTAAATAATCAATGCCTTCTCTTTGTGCATACCTTTTACATAGTAATCTTGTTTTATTTCTTACTACTGTATCATCTTCATTCATCTTGTTTCTGAATATCCACTTTATTCCAATCACATTCTTATCACTAGGTCTTGGGACCAGTTTCCAAGTGTCATTCTTAACAATCTGATCAATTTCTTCTTTCATAGCATCATACCAATCTTAATCATTGCATGCATCTTCAACACTTAAAAGTTCAATCTGAGATAGTAAACATATCACTTCACTGCTAGCTGAGTTCTTTTCTTGTGACCTTGTTAAGACTTTTCCACTCTAATCTCTAATGATGTCCATTTTGGAATGATTTCTTGATGTAAACTTTGGAACTTTAGGTGATGGTGACTTATTAGCCAATTTCTTCTTCACTTGTCTCAGGGTCATTGAATAATACATCAATACTGTCAAACATTTCTTCAATAACTGTCTCACTAGTGGAGGGTCTAGGTTCTTCTTCAATCATGGGTGAGTAATCATGATATCTTTTTTGAATCATAAATTTTTCATCAATCTTTACATGAGCACTTTCTATGATCTTTTTCAATCTTAAATTGAAACATCTATAAGCTTTACTTTTAGTAGAGTAACCAAGAAAAATACCTTCATCACTTCTTGCATCAAACTTTCCTATTGCTTCATCCCTCTTTATGTAGCACTTTCTTCCAAAGATTCTAAAGTATTTTACTATGGGAACATTACCAAACCATAGCTCATATGGTGTTTTGTTAGTGCCTCACCTCAATTGAATCCTATTGATGGTACAGACTGTTGTATTGACCGCATTTCTCCAATAGGTGTGTGCAACTTTTCATTCTATCATGATGGTGCACGCTATATCAAGGGTGATCCTATTCCTTCTCTCTACAATTCCATTCTACTGAGGGGTTCTAGGTGCACTTAACTATCTCTTTATGCCATGTTCTTCGCAGTACTCATAGAATCTATCAGAGGTGAATTCTCCTCCTCTATCTGATCTCAAACATTTTATCTTCAGTCTAGATTTATTCTCAACCTTAGCTTTGAATATTTTGAACTTCTCAAATGCTTCTGACTTATCTTTCAAGAATGTAACCCACATCATTCTAGTATAATCATCAACAAAAAAAATGAAATACCTTTCACCATAATATGATCTTGTTTGAGTTGTACCACATAGGTCTATATGAATCAGATCCAACTTGTTCTCTGCTGAATTTTGCTTGCTCCTGAATGAATTTCTCACATGCTTTCCCATTACACATTCCCTGCATGTAGTATCAACTGGTTTTACTATACTAGGTAGATCTCTTACCACCTTTACATTTCTTATCTTTACTATGTTATCAAAATTGATATGACATAGTCTTTTATGCCACAACCAACTATCATCAACTTTAGCAACAAAATAACTTGCTTCTGAATTGAGTTGAAAAACATTACCTATGTCTTTGAGCTTAATGCAATCATAACACCATCTTTGTTGTTAATGATGCATTTATCATCTTTGAACTCCAACTGATATCCTTTTCCAAGTAATTATCCAGCACTAAGAAGGTTATGTTTCAAACCATCAACATATAGAACATCTTCAGTACTATTCTTTCCATCCAAGGTGATGGCTCCTTTACCAACTATTGGTTTAGGAGTGTTGTCCAAATCTGACTATACTGCCATTGTATTTGTCCAAATGAATAAACCTTTCTTTATCACTTTTCATGTGATGTGAACAACCACTGTCTATGATCCAGTCTATTCTTATGTCATCTTGTGAAATCAATGTTAGCTCTTGTTCCTTCTTATAATCTTTATGACTTGTCTTATTATTCATTTTTTCTATAATAGTAATGAATCCAATTTCTTCTTCACCAGATTCTTCATCTGAAACTCCATCTCTAGCATAGTAGCATTCCTTAGAATACTTAGGCTTGTTATCCTTTTTGAACTTTCTAGCTCTAGTAGGACACTTAGATGCAAAGTGACTAATCTTATTACATGAAAAAAAAATTAATGGTCATTGACCTTCATATTTTCCTTTTCCTTTCTTTTCTCTTTTGGCAATCATAGAAATGAAATCATCTAGGGTTTTCTCTTCATCATCATCATCAAAATTACCAGAAGTGTTGGCAAATTTCTTACCATGAATTGTTTCTTTGAAGGAAATTTCACTCTTTGGTTTTGTCTTCAATCTTGAAATCTCAAAAGCTAAGAGTTTTCTGATCAAAGTCTCTCTCTTGAAATTAGATGTAAGTTGAATGGTCTCATCAAGGATGTTAATCTTTCTTTCATATTTAGGAGTAAGAGTAGTCATTAACGTATCCATAATTTCCTCCTCTGAAATCTCTCCACCATTGTTTCTGATTCCAACATCTACTTCATTTATCCTTTGAATGTAAGCTCTAATGTTTTCTTCAAGAAGCATTTCTAATGCATTGTATCTATTCTTCCATGTCTTTCTGCGTGCATCATTTTCTTGTTTTTCTCCTTCAAATATGTCTTCTAGATGCTTCCATATTTTATGGGTTGTATCTACCTTTTTTATTTCTGAAAACTCACCATCAGATAGGGCACTAATAAGGGCTCCTTTAAAAATAGCATTTTGATGAAACAATTCATTTTTTCTATCAGTAGGATCATCTTGTGCAAGGTCTTCTAGGGTAAGTATCTTGGCTTCTTTGATAGTTACATCAAAAGCTTCAAAACCAATGCACTGCAAATGGGTCACCATCTTCTTCTTCCAATCAAGATAATTCTCTGCATCAAACTTAGGAGTTTCTTTCCTAAAGTACAATATCTGATCAACCTCAAGCTATTAAACTTTCTCTCTGAGGCACTTGGCTCTAATACCAATTGTTAGGAATAGTCCCAAGAGATAACTGAGAGGGGGGGGGGTGTCAATCAATTATCAACAAGATTAAATTCTTTATCCAATTATGTATAATTAAACATTAAGCATAAACAAAATGAAAGAACACATGAACACAACACCAATATTTTGGTTACAGGGAAACCAAAATAGGTAAAAACCTCAGTGGGAATTGACACCCACTAATATTTTGCACTAGTGTATTATGATCCTTGTTAGAAGATCCTTAACCTTGTTAGGAATTTCTTTACAATATATTTAGTATAGTAGACTTGGTCAAGGGTTGGACCCTGTTAGGAGTCTTTTACAATTTTCCCTCTTAGGGGAGAGGATGCACTGTCCAAGAGCTCACTGTTCAAAGGGGTGAAGGTTACAACCTTCTGAATAATAGATACACACTATATCTGGATCTTGGTGAATTGCACTTAAACCTGCTATCTGGATCAGTTCCAATGAATAGCACAAGTACTTTACTTGGTCACATAGACCTCCTTTTGATGGCTCAACACTTCACACACTTTGCTCTGCTCTGCTTGATCAACCATGAACCAGACTCTAACAATCACAAATGACTGCCTATAAATATCTTTCCTTTAAATGATATGATCAAGCCAGCCTGTTAGAACCACCTTGAAATCATATTGGAGAAAACAAAACAAACTCTAATAAATATTATGTCGGCTCTACTATGCATGCAACACATTTTGTGACTTGTCCAATAATATAATTGTAGACGCACACTACACACTGTCGGCTCTACCAAAACAATCAGATCTTTCTCTGTAAGTTGAATTAACTAATGCACTCTTAACCAAAGATCAATAACTCTCCTCTAAGATTAAATCCAAGGGCACATACCCTAAAGATATGTGCAACTCAAGAACTAATAAAATCTCTGTCGGCTCTTCTGAACAAACATAGGAAACTACTACTGGTGAATAGCGACTACATAACTTCACTTCTACTCATCAATAGACTATGTGTCCATAACTAAAATATCACTAACATGTCTTGAACATATATCCAAGTGCACAAGGCTCCATGACAAATTTTCAGACAACCATACATAGAACACTGCATCTAACTTTGTTAGGAACACTATTGACACAAGCTGCTATATAACTGTTTGTACTAACAGTTAACCTCTGCACCCATGATATCATGCTAATATCATGTCCATGCTACATATACTGAAATCTTATTGTATAAGACTTCCATGCATGTTACTTTCCATATGTTGTCATCAATGACAAACATACAGTTAGTACTGACTTGCTGGCAAATCTCCAACACAATGTGCATGAGGAATCTTCTATTTCCATCCTAAATGGTCAACTCACATATGTTTCCTAATGATTTAAGTTCTATCATTTTAATAATTTTCTTTCTTATCACTCCTTGTAATAATTATGGATCATAAATTCATACCTCATTAGGTTTGATTTCAATGTTTCTACATAGTTTGTATCATAGAAGATATCTATGTTCTAATTGTTATACACTAAGTTTTCACCATTGTTTCAAGCTATCGTAGTCTTGATAACCTAGTATAACATGGAAATCATCTCCAGGTTGTGGACCTATGCTAACTAAGATGAGACCTCTAGGTTCTAGGCTAGTTCCTCTTGGATAATCACCCTAATTTGCTTCTTGACATGAAAAGTAAAACTTGAGGGGAAAATGGTAGAAGGAATGCTTGAAAGAGAAATGACTTGAAAGAAAACTACCTACTAGGTGATACACCAAAATGATGGTATGAATTGCAGTATGAAAGATGGATTCAATGAATAAACTTAAGTCTAGGAGATCACAACTCACTCAATAGGCTTGCATAAGTACTTCATAGAAGGGTCTATAGGTAAAAGGAGCTATTTAGGGAAAGAGAGATTCTTTCACAAAAAATAACATTATTTGGAGTTAGACAACACTCTATGACCTGCAAACAAACATTCACCTCTGCAATTAGGTATAGGAATGAGACAAGATAGTTAAGGGGTTGAAGTATACCCACAAAAGCTTTCACATTAAATCATCCACAATGATACACAAAATTGTAGAAATAAAGAGGGATCTAGAACCCTAAGATATCACTTAAAAACATATAAACTGAATTCATTAAGAGATAATTCAGACAAGAAGCATAGGGACATGAAGAATATCATAAAATGCCTTACAATATCTGAATAATCAATGGAAATTTACAATTGTAGAAAACTAGAGTGCAAGAAGAATGCCACAGATAGATTTCTAAGAAAAGATATATTTTCTCTTTACAATTGTCCAACTCTTCTTTTACAAAAAGTCAATTCTCAACTCAAAAGCTCCAAAAAAAATATTATATACATCTCCTTCACGCACACAGGCAGAGCAAAAATATCTCAATTAGGGTTACAAAGATTTGTAGTAGAATAATCCAACCCTAAACTTGTCAAGTCTAATCATAAATGTACATGAAAATATCCTAACCGATCAGATATGTCCTTGAGTGCCTATCCCTATACTGAAATCAACCTGCAAATAAGCAACCTTGATCCAACTACCTCCCTACAACTCAAGCCACTATAACTATCAAATCTAGTACTCTTAGAAGGAAAATCCACTGAAATAGCTGCCTAGATCTCTACATCACCTTTCCAATTGCAACCACCCTTGAAACATAAATTCTGAGCTACCCGTGCTTGCAAACATTCTATACAGAAACAACAAAATAAAACCCATGAAAGATACTACAATTCCTTCTTGAAAAAGTCAAAGGCCACATCACCACTCAAGAGCCAATAGAAAATGAGCATGTCACAGCCGACCGACACCTAAGAAGTCATAAGAATATAGTCCTTTCATCAGACGGTGGTCACATGATCACATGGTATCAAAAGATCCCATGAGATCATGCGACAGCCATTGATCTTAGATCAACTGGTGCCTCTATAGATTTTTTGACCATTGGACCCACTGATAGCTCTATCATCACCTAGTTGGCCACTAAAATGAACATGAACAAATCTAACGGCCATCACATGATCGCATGGAATCAAAAGATTCCATGTGAACATGTGACCACCATAGATCTTTGATCAATTGGGGGCTACCTTATACTTCAGGTCCACTACAGAGTCACCCCATAATGACCAATAGGAAATTGGCATGTCACAATGACATGGCATGAAGCACCTAGAAATAGCTACTGTGATGCCGATATCATATCAACGGTTGTCACATGATCGCATGAGATCGGAAGATCCCATGAGATTATGCGACCACTGTTGGATCTTATATCAACTAAGAACTAGGCCCACTGAGATAGGTGTCATCTTGTTGCATGATCACAAGGGCAAAGAATATTCCTTGCGAACATGCAACAACCACAAGTTAAAAGGGAAGGTCGGGAGGAAATATTTTCTAGGAAGACTTAGGCTTTATTAAAGCTCCAAACTTAGGAATTATTCAGCACACATGGAAAAATGAATGACTTAAGTGGTTGAAAAGGTAAAGGAAAAATATAACATTCCATAGGGAAAGAATACTCAATGGCTAGTTTTATGAATTTCTAAGGACTTGTCACCTAGCTAGGGACCTAGAAATAGTTGCAGAGACCAGAGGGAAGTAGATAAACTCATGAAATTTTTTGGAGCTTCTCATAGGATTGAGGAGATGAAGATTTGACATAAAAATAGGGCAAAATTTGAATTGAAGGAAAATTAGGGCAACATTTTGGTGCCTTCTGCTAGATGTCAGCCTACTAGACATTTATTAGTGGCCTTAAAGAAATCCATTGGGCATGGGGTCAATTCAAGAATACAAAAAACCTTTCCTCCTGATAGAGAGTCAAAAACTAGAACTGTGCTCAAGCACTTCTTGGAAAATAGGAAGAAATATCCTAGAAAACTAAAGAAAAATAGGAAAAACTAACCTACTCTAAACCTAACTAGTGTAGAAGCTAGTCAAACAAAACCATTCACTGGTATGCTGAAATAACTACCCTTCCTCAGTAAGACATTTTTCATTGAATGCATAAGGATAGCTACAAAGATATGAGGCACATAAAAATTTGTCAAATAGTCATGAACTACCTCCATAAAAATAATATCATGTTACCTTCCTCTGATTGATCACATGGAGAGGTCTCAGTAAACTCCTTCTAGGCCAAGTATCTGATGGGGCAGCCTCTTGAAAGTCTAAAAATAGATCTCTCCTTGATGGTTTCTTCTTTATCTTCATGGTTTCCCTCCATCATGGATAGCCAGGTCAACTCATCCTCCATGGACAGGGGACTACCATCTTCTTCTTTCAAACAAGCCAATAGCTCATCAAGATTGTCAATATCCTAAAGATCCCCAAGAATGACTAGCTCTTTATAATCAAGGTCAACACATGAGCCTCCTTCTATAGGCCCATGACTTTGAACCTCCATTCCAAGGAGTAGAGATTCACCATTAAATTTATTACAAAAGACCTCTATGATATTGTAAAAATCATACTCTTCAAGGCTTTTGTCTATGTTCTTTTCTTGGAAAAGCTCTTCCATAACTTTATCATTCTGCTCAACAAAACTAGGTAGCTCATCTAATAAATGTATAGCATCCTCTTCTGTATCAACCTCCTATTGATGGTGGACATTTTGTTCTGATTGACCTTGAACCATAGGTAATGGTATGGTCTCTTCTTCATCATCAAAAAATAGGGGAAGCTCATCAAATAATTCAACCAAGAGCTTAAGTTGAGCATCAATTTCCACCTCCTCATCTTGCTGCTCCAATTCATCACAGTCGTCACTCTGGACTGATACCTTAGAGTTTCTCTCCTCCTCTTCAAATGAAAGCTCATTTGCCATAGGTCCTTGCTCAGACACTGAACTAGTATCATTGAAAAGATTTGGCACCTAACAGCTAGGAGGTAGAGTCCATTGGGGTATCCACAACACTTCATCATCTTGAGAGACCAAAGGGGCCTCTTGAGGTAAACAACCTTCTTGAACAGACTGTTCTTGCAGAGTGGTAGACTAAATCTCAAGTAAAGGCTCTTGGAAGAAATTTTTTGCCTTAAAACTTGGGATGTGAAAATGAGGGGGCTTAGAGGGAGACATAGAAGGCATACCCATCTTGAAGCTTGGAAAACTAAAGGCCCTATCATCTTGGTGTTGGTCCCTTGTAGTTGGCTCTGTCTCAATATAGTCTTTATTTTGTTGCTAACCACAATAAGGTTGCAACTATTCTAAAATAGGCTCAAATTCTTGAAGGGTGCCCCTAAAGATTGGAAATGAATGCTTTGTAGGCTCTTCACATGTAGGCTCTTAAGGAAAATGGGTCCTCTAGCTTGGAATTTTTGCTCTAGGAGCCTCTTGTTGAGAAATTTGTGATCTCAACCTTGCTGTCTCAATTTCAGCTCAGTGTTTGATCTCTTCTTGAAATTGTCTTACTTGTTTCTCATCAACAAGAACCTCTTCCACTTGGTGGGGAACTATCTCCTACTCATAGCTTTGAGCCTCTATCTCCTGTTGCTCCCTGATCTCAGTCACTTACTTAATCAAATCAAGCAATAGATTCTTTGTCTCTTCTTTCTCTTTCATAAAGTCTATGCTTTTAATCTTCTACCTTTTAGGCTGAGGAGGGGAGGGTGGGTGGTAAGCATGATGAAGGAGTTGGTTTTTCATTTTTTTTTGTGCCACTTGTGCCCATGATCCATCTTGATGGAGGGCTCACTCATAATCTTGTACAAGGGCATAATCATTTGGAGCATGTTGGATATATTGATGGCCTTGTATAGTATGAAAGCTTAGGGTAAAAGTAGGCCTTAGGTGGCTTTGATAAGGTTGATAACTAGCCCATTAAGCATTTATCTCATAATAGGATGGTGGGTAACCTGAATGTCCATAATAACTTGACATGCCTACTCATGCAATTAGCTAGAATCTGAATATGGAAGATTTGAAACATACCAACACTTGATCTTTGAAACCAGTAGACTTTCCAGAGTCACCAGATATGCAGTAAAATGACCTCTTCTAGGTCTATAGGATGCTACCAGCATATCAAACATAGCATAGCTTTTGAAAATAGACTTTTTTTGTGTCACACTAGGCATGCTAGAATTGTTATACACTAAGTTTGCACCCTTTTTTCAAGCTCTTGTAGTCTTGATAACCTAGTATAACATGGGAATCATCTCCAGGTTGTGGGACCTATGCTAACTAAGTTGAGACCTCTAGGTTCTAGGCTATTTTCTCTTGGATAATCACCCTAATTTGCTTCTTGACATGAAAAGTAAAACTTGAGGGGAAAAGGATAGAAGGAATTCTTGAAAGGGAAATGACTTGAAAGAAAACTACCTACTAGGTGATACACCAAAATGATGGTATGAATTGCAGCATGAAAGATGGATTCAATGAATAAAATTAAGTCTAGGAGATCACAACTCACTCAATAGGCTTGCATAAGTACTTCATAGAAGGTTCTGTAGGTAAAAAGAGATATTCAAGGAAAGAGAGATTGTTTCACAAACAATAACACTCTTTGGAGTTAGACAACAATCTATGACCTACAAACAAACATTCACCTCTGCAACTAGGTATAGGAATAAGATAAGATAGTTAAGGGGTTGAAGTATACCCACAAAATATTTCACATCAAATCATCCACAATGATACACAAAATTGTGGAAAGAAAGAGGGATCTAGAACCCTAAGATATCACTAAAAAACATATAAATTGAATTCATTAAGAGATAATTTAGACAAGAAGCATAGGGACATGAAGAATATCACAAAATGCCTTACAATATCTGAATAATCAATGGGAATTTACAACTGTAGAAAACTAGAGGGCAAGAAAAATACCACAGATAGATTTCTAAGAAAAGATATATTTTCTCTTTACAATTGTCCAACTCTTATTTTACAAAAAGTCAATTCTAAGCTCAAAAGCTCCAAAAAAAACATTATATACATCTCCTTCACGCACATAGGTAGGACCAAAAATATCTCAATTAGGGTTACAAAGATTTGTAGCAGAATAATCTAACCCTAAACCTGTCAAGTCTGATCATAAATGTACATGAAAATATCTCAACTAATCAGATATGTCCTTGAGTGCCTATCCCTATACTAAAATCATCCTACAGACAAGAAACCTCGATCCAACTACTACCTCCCTACAACTCAAGCCGCTATAACTATCAAATCTAGTACTCTCAGAAGGAAAATCCAGCGAAATGGCTGCCTAGATCTCTGCATCACCTTTCCAACTGCAACCGCCCTTGAAACATAAATTCTGAGCTACACATGCTTGCAAATGTTCTCTACAGAAACAATAGAAGAAAACCCATGAAATATACTACAATTACTTCTTGAAAAAGTCAAAGGCCGCATCACCAGTCAAGAGCCAATAGAAAATGAGCACATCATAGCCTATTGACAACTCAAAATTCAAAAGAATCTGGTCCTTGCATCAGACAGTGGTCGCATGATCACATGGGATCGAAAGATCCCATGAGATCATGCAACAACCATTGATCTTGGATCAAATGGCACCTTTGCAGATTTTCTGACCATCAAACCCACCAATAGACCTGTCATCACTTGGCTGGCCACTGAAATGAACATGTCACCACCTAGGGACCCACTGCTAGAGGCTTGGTAGTAAAGTAGATCTAACGACCATCACATGATCACATGGAAACAAAAGATTCCATGTGAACATGTGACCACCATAGATCTTTGATCAATTGGGGGCTACCTTATACTTTAGGTCCACTATAGAGTCACCCCAGAATGAGTAATAGGAAACTGGCATCTCACAACAACATGGCATGAAGGACCCACCAATAGCTACTGCGATGTCAATACCATATCAATAGTTGTCGCATGATCACATGGGATCAAGAGATCCCATGAGATTATGTGACCACCGTTGGATCTGATATCAACTAAGAACTAGGCCCACCAAGACAGGTGTTATCCTGTCACATGATCTCAAGGGCAAAGAATATTACTTGCGAACATGCGACAACCACAAGTTAAAAGGGAAGGTTGGGAGGAAATATTTGTTGGGAAGACTTAGGCTTTATTAAAGCTTCGAACTTAGGAATTATTTAGTGCACATGGAAAAAGGAATGACTTAAGTGGCCAAAAAGGTAAAGGAAAAATATAACATGCCACAGGGCAAGAATACTCAATGACTATTGTTATGAATTTCTAAGGACTTTTCACATAGCCAAGGACCTAGAAATAGTTGTAGAGACCAGAGGGAAGTAGATAACCTCATGAAATTTTTTGGAGCTTTTCATAGGATTGAGGAGATGAAGATCTAACATAAAACTAGGGCCAAATTTGAATGGAAGGAAAATTAAGGCAACACAAATCTGGCTTAATATTTTATATGCATCCTCTTTGTGTATTCCTCCATTTGAAGTTCTACATGGGGGGATCTGATTTAAACTAAACTTAGTCTAATTTTAAAAAAAGAAACACTAATCTCTAGCTAATTATGGCAAAGTGAACCATTGTCAACTATGTTCAAGAAATACAAGGTTGTGACCCTAATTTACAATAGAGATTTTCAAAGTCCTAGGACAAGGGTTTCAAACTTATATTTTTGGAATTCCTCCATGGTCTCGATGGAGATGACTATTTTATTTATGAAGCTATCTATTGAAGGTACTATTATACACTAAGTTTTCACCCTTGTTTCAAGCTCTCATAGTCTTGATAACCTAGTATAACATGGGAATCATCTCCAAGTTGTGGGACCTATGCTAACTGAGATGAAACCTCTAGGTTCTAGGCTAGTTCCTCTTGGATAATCACCCTAATTTTCTTCTAGACATGGAAGTAAAATTTTGAGGGAAAGGGATAGAAGGAGTGCTTGGAAAGGGAAATGACTTGGAAGAAAACTACATACTAGGTGATACACCAAAATTAAGGTATGAATCACAGTATAAAAGATGAAATCAATAAATAAACTTAGGTCTAGGAAATCACAACTCACTGAATAGGTTTGCATAACTACTTCATAGAAGGGTCTGTAGGTAAAAGGAGCTAGTCAGGGAAAGAGAGATTCTTTCACAAACAATAACATTCTTTGGAGTTAGACAACAATCTATGACCTGCAAACAAATATTCACCTCTGCCACTAGGTATAGGAATGAGACAAGATAGTTAAGGGGTTGAAGTATACCCACAAAAGCTTTCACATCAAATCATCTACAATGATACACAAAATTGTAGAAAGAAAGAGGGATCTAGAACCCTAAGATATCACTAAGAAGCATGTAAAATACTGAATTCATTAAGAGATAACTCACACAAGAAGGCATAGGGACATGGGAAAATGTCACAAAATATCTTCAATATCTGAATTATCAATGGGAATTTACAACTGTAGAAAACTAGAGGGCAAGAAGAATGCCACAGATAGATTTCTAAGAAAAGATATGTTTTCCCTTTACAATTGTCCAACTCTTCTTTTTACAAAAATTCAATTCTCTTTCTCTAAATCTCTCAAAAAACATTATATACATCTCCTATTCTACACGCAGGTAGGAGTGAAAAACCTAACTAGGGTTTGCAAAAATATTTAATAACAACTAACTCTAACTCTATCACATCTGACCATAAATATATCTCTTCAACATTATGGCTAATCAAATATTTCTTTGAGTGCCCATCCTTGTACTGAGATCAACCTGTGGACAAGCAAACTCAACTTACCAACCCACCTACAACTCCACCTTGCCATGAAGGCTCTCAATCTAATCCTGAAGATATATGGGTTTAAAATGATTAACCCTGCAAAAGGTGGCTCCAAGTTCATTAAAGCCTCAACACAACATGGTACTCTATAAAATCTATGGCACTAATGATCAGATCATCTATCATCATCCTTCCAACCCTGTCCTAAAGAATTAAATCCCAGCTACTCAAAATGTTGTGCATGGCTACAAAAATGTAAACCCTAACAAAAATTTTCACAGAAGATTCAAATTCAAATGGTAATGGCTAGCAGAGCTTCAAATTAAAATGCAACCATCGATGTGAAATTTCTCTGGTAGATGAATGGATGCAATGCACCTTTTAAAATATTCTAAATCCCTTCTGACAACTCAAATGCCACCATGGAAGTCAGCAGCCAATCAAAGGTGAGAAAATTAGCACCTCTAACAAACATGGACCCACAACCCTGAGAACACCATCGAACAGCTGTCGCATGAACTTATAGCTTTGATAGATCCCTTGCTAAATAATGATGGCCACTGATCTTCCTTCCACTAGGACCCCACTGACACATTGGATCCATGACCCTCTGAGATTCTCATTGGATGGTTGTCGCATGATCTCATAGAGTCAAAAGATTCTATGAGATCATATGACCACCGTAGATCTTTTCCTTTCTGACATCCCTATAGACATTCTAACATGGCCCCACTAACATTTTCCAGCTGTGCACCCAAGAACCAATAGAGAATGAGCACGTCACCAGGAAAGGACCCACCTGATAGAACCCAAAGATAAAGCAAGATTAATGGCTACTGGATGATCGCATGCTCTGACACAAAACCTTGCTAACATTAGATAGCCATTGATCCTCTAAAAATGTTAGAACCTCAACATTAAAGCAAGATCGATGGTCAGTGCATAATCTCATGTGTCAGAGAAATGCCATGAGATTATACGCCAGCCGTTGATCTAAAAGGGACATAGTCTGCTAGGCCCACTCTTAAAATTGGACAAGTCACCACCTCTCAACCAATAGGAAGCCTCCATGTAGGACAACATGGTAGTGGACCCACCTAACTTACTGCAGCACTGTAGGGAAAGGAAATCTATGGTCATCGCATGGTCTAATGCTCTAACACAAACCCTTTAGATCATCAGACAGTCGTTCAATCTTCTAACGGGGACCCCAAATAAATAGACCACCGGACATTTAAGTGACTATGTGACTAAAGGAAGAATAGACCACCCACTGAATCACTAATCATTGAGGACTTAATCGTGAAACACTAGGGTATTATGCGAACAAGGCATTCACTAAATCATCGGAAGGAAATGGTAACCACTGACTGACTTGGAGAACTAGTGACCAGCCAATGAAAAAATTAGTGCACATGGGTAATTAAGAACTTAAGTGGCTAATAAAGTAACAAGGAATTAGAATGAAGGCCTAGGGTTTGTAGGGTTTTATGCCTCCAATGACTACTTTTATGAATTTTTTTACTTGCAGGCCAGGCAGATAGAAAATTTGTAGAGGCCAAGAAACCAAACATAAAATCATGACATTTTTAGGGGTGCTTGGCAAGGGTGAAATAGAGACCCTGGGATGGATTTAGACAAATTTGCATAGAATAGGAAAATTAGGGCAACATTTTGGTGATTTCTACTGGATGTCAGCCTGCTAGACATGGAAAACTAGTGGCCTTAAAGCAATCCATTGGGCATGGGGTTATCAAAAATAAAAAATTCCTACAAGGAGATATGACTAAAGTTGTGCTCAAGGCACTTCTTGAAAATCAGGAAACTAATCTAGAAAATAGGGAGACAAGCAAAAAATATATTTACAAAATTCACAAAGAGGGGTTAACCTCAAAATAGGGCTTCAAGTGGAATTCATTGACTGAGATTGGCAAGGCAACTCCTTCAAGATCTGATAGCTGGAAAGCATTGGATCCCTTGCACTCTAGGTATGTGTAAGATCATGAGGGGCCAAAAAGTGTCGATGTAAGTTCAAAACTTTGACAATGTAGCTGACAACTTTTTTTCACCCGAATTTGATAAAATGAAAAGGGTATCTTAAGGAGATTATCACCTTTCTATCGATATAATTGCTGTCAAATTTTGAATTCAGTAAGTAATTATTAGTTATTTTCTAATTGAGCTACCTCTAAAGTGCTAATTTATATACTGATTGAAAAATGACTATAACTTTTAGACGGTATAACATTTTTGAAATCCAAAAAATGCGTCACATTCTATGCTTCGCCTACTATAAGGAAATTTTATTTTTTTTGAATTTTGTAAAGTTTTGAATGAGTTAAGGTGGTCAGACACAGGAGTTTTTTTATTTTGAAAATGTTGTAGCAAAAAATTCATAATTAATTTTTTTTTGAATAAAATTACAAAAAAATATGCGTCACATTCAGGCATGAGTCTACTACTTATATATAAAATCTTATAATAAAATATTATCATTTGATTATGATTAAGGTGGTCAAACATACACCTACTTCTTACTTTTTTCCCGAAATTTTTTTATTGCTGCATTGAAATCTATACTTCTCACCAATCATACTAACTTTTTCTCAAAAAAGGCCTAGTATTTTAGAAACTACATTCAATTTTCTATAGTTTTTATTCTTACAACTTTTTGATATTAGGTTCATAGCTAGTTGAAATTTTCACGTGAAGTTGACTAACCCTGATTTGTTGATTTTTCATTGCCACTTAAGGGCATAGTTTGGCCCCTCATGATCTTGCACATACCCCTCTGTTATAACAAATGGTCCACCCCAAATTGAATCAAATTTTTTATGTCTACCAGGCTTGGATCTGAACTCATCCCACTTGAGAACTACATCTCCAACTTTGAAATTCCTGACCCTGGCTCTTTTGTCAAAAATTTTCTTTGTTTGGATCTAATGGAATTCCATATCCTACATTGATTTGTCTCTGATCTCTTCCAATTCCATCAACTAAGCATACCTAACTTGCAATGGGTCTCTTTCTTCAAATAGGGCATACTAAGTAGCCAAGTCCAGAGCTAGAAATTCAACTAAGGTAGACAACTTGGCCTCTTTTCCATACAGTAGCACATAAGGGGAATTCCCAATGATCTTCTTTGGAGTAATTATGTCCAACCATAAGGTAGACTTGAGTTTAGTATGCCAATCTCTCTAATTTTCTTGAAGAGTCTTCTTGATTATCCTAATCAGGTTCTTGTTTGTTGACTCTGCTAAACCATTACCTTGGGGGTAGTAATTTGAAATGGTATTCAAATAGATGCCATTCTTGACTACCCACTTTGAGACTTTGAGGCCTATGAATTCCAATGCATTATCTGACATGATGGAATTAGGAGTGCCAAACCTATGAATTAAATCATCATAAAAACTTAATACAACACTCTCATTGGCTTCTTTTAATGCAATTGCTTCTGTCCATCTAGTGAAATAATCAGTTGTAGTAATTATCCATTTATGTCCTAAACTAGATGGAGGATTGATCATTCCAATGAAGTCTATACCCCATTTCATGAAAGGTTTCTCTATTCTAACTGACTGTAAGGGCAAGGCTGCAAGCCTTTCTTTTCCTGCAAACATGGCACACTTGATGCATTTTCTCACATAATCATGACTATCCTTAAAGATAGATGGCCAATAGTACTTGACCCTCATGATTTTAAAAGTAGTAATCCTAGGATAAAAATGACCACCAGCAGGTCCATCATGAAACTCAAATAGGACATCCCCTATCTTTTCTGAATCAATGCATCTTAAAAGGACACCATTGTGATCCTTTCTAAAAAGAACTTCATTTATCAACACAAAAGGAATAGATTGTAACCTATAATACCTTCTTTTTGCTGAGTCTAGGCTTGTAGGACATTGTCCTATCTTTAAAAAATGAACCATGTTAGGAAACTGGCTTGTTGCCTTGGCTTGTTCTTCTATAGAATGCACCACTAGAGATGCATCCATTTTCTCTGATTTCTTTGAACTTTCATCCCCTACCAAATTCTCACAAAGACCTCTTCCTCTAACTAGCTTGGTGGTCTAAATATCTATGTCATATTCCATCACCTTGGTGATCCAACCAACTCTTTTCTCATTTAGGTCCTTGGAAAGTAGAAATTCTTTGACACTTGAATGAGTAACCTTCAAGTGTACGTTGCTATGGGTCAATAGATATCTAAACTTTTTAAGGCTCTTCACCACAACAAGTACATGTTTTTCTACAAAAGAGTATCTTTGTTCATACTCATCTAAACCTTTGCTAAAGAAAGCAATGAGCTGCTCCAATCCATCTGAATTCTCTTGGGTCAGCATTGCAGATATAGCATCGTGACCTCCATAAGCATAAAGGATGAAATCCTTATTAAAATTTGGGTTTAAGAGGGCGGGAGCTTCTGTTAAGGCTTCTTTGATAGCTTGGAAGTTGACTTTCCCTTCTTTGGTCCAACTAAAATCTAAACTCTTCTTTAACATGGCTATCAAGGGTTTGAGTAAATTTGCAATATTAGGCAAGAACCTCCTAACAAAATTAATCTTTCCTATGAAAGATTGGAGACTTTTCTTATGATGTGGTAAGGGTAGCTCTAGGATAGCTGCAATTCTTTTAGGATCTACTGTGATCCCTTCTTTGGATACTACATAGCCCAACAATTTCCCTTCATGAACTGAAAACACACATTTCTTGGGATTAAGAGATATCCCAAATTCTCTAGACCTTTCAAAAATCTTCCTCAAATGTTTGATATGGTATGCTACATGTTTTGAATAGACAGTTATGTCATCTAGATAGACCAACATAAACTTTTACATGAGGATTTTAAAGGCCATATCCATTGCCTTTTGAAATGTAGCACCTGCATTTGACAAACCAAAGGGCATCTTTTGATAAGCCATGGTTCCCTAATTGGTTGTAAATGTAGTCTTGTATTGATCCTCTTCATTAACCAGGATCTGATTGTATCCTAAATAGCCATCCAATAATGAAAATCTCTCTGATCCAGAGCCACATTGTAAGATTTTTTCCATAGAGGGTAATGGATGGTGGTCCTTTAATGAAGCTCTGTTAAGATCCCTGAAGTCAACACATAATCTCAACTCCCCATTCTTTTTCTTGATAGGAAAAAGGTTGGAAACCCAACTGGTATGTTTGATGGGGTAGATGATACCACTTTCTATCAATTTGAGCACTTCTTTATGCATAAGTGGCTCAAGCTTGGGATTAACAGGCCTTTGCTTTTGCCTCACTGGTTTGGCATTGGGCTTTAATTCAATGGTGTGCTGAGCAAGGGTTGGATCAAAACCTTTGAGGTCCTCATATTACCATGCAAACACATCACTGAATTCTTTGAAAAGTTGTGTGTAATCTTGCTTTTCCAAATTAGTATTCACTTTTCCAAATTGTAGGTTCTTACCTAGTTCCAACTCTAGTTCAACACAATGTTCTTGTTGGACTACCAGGCTAGCTTTATTTTTCTTGACTTCATCATCCTTTTTGAAGACAATCTCTAAGGTAACAAGACCTCTAAGCATCTTATTAGACTTTAGTTGTATTACCTAATCACCATAGTTTTGTGATAGCCTATCTTGATTGTACTCTGAAAAAACATCTTCTTCAAACAAGAATTATAGAATTTGTTCATCATTGTCAAACACCTACCAATTGACATAATTATCAGGAATAGAGGGTATGACAATCACTTTGATATGATATTGATCTACCTCTTTTGAAATGCTATTTGGAATGTCATACTGAGATCCAACAACAGCTAATCTATCTGCATTTTGATTTAACTTCCTAGGGATAGCAACAATATTGAAAGCACAAAAATCTTCAATTGCATCCCAAAATATATTTTTATATGCTTTCATAGTGTCATTTTTGGTTTCACTTATTCCTCTTACTTGGCTGACAACTAACTCACTGTCACCATAAAATTTTAAGGCCTTAAGCCCTCTTTTTCTAGCCCACTCTAGTCCATTCACAAGACTTTCATACTCTGTAGTATTGCTAGTGCAAGAGAAACTGAATCTAAAGGTAATATAATACCTTTCTCCTTTTGGGGACACTAACATAGAACCACCACCAGAACCATGTCTACTTCTAGCTCCATCAAAAAATAGTTACCAAACCTAATTATTCTGATCCTCTGAATTAGTGTCCTCTTTGAGAAGGCATGGTTCTATGGCTCCACTCTCTTGTATCAAATAAATTTCCAAACCAAAATCCCAAACAAGATTTTCTTGGGCCTTTGAAGCTCTTTCATCTAGTAAAATATCAAGGATGCTTTCTATCTTAGTGTCTACTTCACTAATGGTTTGGAAGTCACTGTTATCAAACATAGGTCAATTTACATTGATGGTATTAGACACATATGGTTCTATATGGTGTGCTTCTAATGGTTTTGATTTAATGGTGACCTTGGTCCCATATCTTGTATGAAATAGAATGTGAGACCAGTCAGAAGATAAGTAACCTCCTATCTTGGCTATAAACTCCCTTGACAAACATATAGCAAATAATGCAGGGAGATCTATGATATATATATCAAGGAGGATGGAAAAATTAGGACTAGCATGCAAGATTAGACTGGTATCCTTGGCCACACCTATAGTATTGACTGACGATCCATCAAGTTGTGTGACCTTCTTTTGGAAGGGTTCATATTTCAGTCCTAATTGGTTGGTTACCTTCTTGGGCATTACAGTGCTAGTAGCTCCACTATCTACCATACAATTATGAACTAAAGATTTTCCAATAATTAGATATACATAAAAGGGAGGTAGCTTTGAATTCCTACCTTGCATGGCATTGGCTTTGAAGTTAGTACTTGGAACCTCCTTTTGTTGATCAATATTAACCAACATTGGCTTTGTAGTTTCTTTAGTAGACTAAGGAGTTGATACCTCTGTCATAGCCTTCTTCAAAATTTCAGGTTGTCCTAGAAGAGCCAAAGAGTCCCACATGCACATGGTAATGTTCACCTTCTTCATGTTGTCTACAATATTAAAAGGTTTCATAGTGTGTACTCTTTGTTTTTCTTTCACCATGATGAGCTCCACTTCCTTGGAAATCTGAACCTCTTTACTTGTAATGGTAGGAGTCTTCTTGGGTGTGATGAGAATAGCTTGCTACACTAGTTCTGTTGAAGTAGTGGCTTTGGCATTAGAATTTTCTCTCTCCATGTCTTGAGCTCTTGTTTTTGCTCCTATATAGGCAACAAAAGAAACTTCATTATTGACTCCATTGAATTCTAGCTACTCCCAATTGAAGAGAGCAGTCTCATTCTCTTGTGATTCTTGTTGAGGGACTGATCCACTAGATGAAGCCTCTGATTGAGCTTGGGAGGCATTATGAACCATTAGGTCTTAGTTCATCCATCCATTTGAACATGTAGCCTGGTTATGAGGCTGATTACAAGGAAAGCACCATTCATTCTCCATGGCCATGTTATTTTGACTAGAAACCATATCCCTCACTGGATTTGCAAAATTGAGAGGTGCAGGGTTATATGGCTGGAATGGTCTTTGATTAAAATTTTGTCTTTGTCCTTGATAGCCTCCTTGGTATGATGGCCTATTTTTTTGATAAGGCTATCCTTGATTCTGATATTATTGATTAGGACCTTGGCCTTGTGGCTGAAAGGGTGGTCTAATTCCTTGACCCTGCCTCTTCAGGTTTGTGACCTCATTGGTTAGATTTTGCAGCAAATTTGTCATTTCTTCCTTACTACTTTCTTGACTATCTTTTATTTCTTGCAACTCTTGGGAGAAGTTTGTTGTTATCTCTTGACCACTGGTACTAGCCTGAGGTGCTAATATGGTGGGAATAGGGGTAAATGGGGGTACTTGTGTAGGTGCAATGGGTTGAAGGCTAGGAACGATGGCCATTGGTGGCCTTCTAGAAATCATGCGTACTTGTATTAAACAATTTTCAGTCCTGACAGCTATGTCAAAAGCTTGGGGTAAAGAAGTACCACCCATAGACTGGATCATGATAGAAATTTGACCATTTAGACTTTGCAAGTAGTATAGAAAATCATGGTCAGCTGATGGCCTTACTGATATTGGAATTCTATTCCATGTTTTTAGGAATCTACTATTGTAATCTATCATTTTCTCTTGAGGGTCTCTCTTAATGGTTGTTAACTTCTCTACCAGAGACAAGTTATCTGATTTATCCTCAAAATACTTACTTAATGCATTTCCTAACCCATCCCATGAATTAATAGAACCAACAGTTAGAGTTCTAAACCATTCAAGAGCCTTACCTTTTAGAGAGGCTGCTAATAATTTGGTGGCCACATTTTCCTAGCTTATGTTGTGTATGTTGTAGATGGTGTTCACATCTCTTATGTGCTCAAAAGTAGTTGTCTTCCCTTCACCTATGAAATTAGGTATACTCTTTAGTGCCACCAAGGGCACATCATGATGTTGAGAAAATACCAAGGGAATCCCTTGGTTGAAAGGTGCAAAGGCAAATTGTCTAGCCATTGTAGGAGTTGGAAACTAAAGATTAACAACTATATGAGCTATATTTGCTATTGGGTTTGAATCCTCCTCTAGATCTCTGGTTAGAGATCTACCTCTTCTTCTAGAATGAAAGGTCAAAGGTCTCCTTTTTGAAGTATTAGGAGGTGTTGATTAAACTATCCTTGTAGGGGATGTTCTTTGAGTTGACCTACCTTTGTGACCTCTTTTTTAGGCCAGCTCTAAACATTTAGTGGGCTTTGAGCTCCTAGTCTCAATCTTTCTCATAAACCTTAAACAAGATTGGCCTAAATCTTTGAAACCAATGGAGTCCCTAGATATAATTGATGAAACAACTTCTTCAAGTCTATATTATGCTATCTGTATATTAGAGATAACACAATCTTCAAAAAATGAACTTTCTTTTGTGGTCCCACTAGGTGTGCTAGAATTGTTATACACTGGCACCAAGGTGGGGTATCCTTGAGCTTGAGTCTATACTAATAGTCCTTGTTATTTAAATTCATTGATCCTTTTGTAGATGAACCAACAAGAGCACCTTTGAACTTTAATCTAATCTTTTAGAGTCCCACCAGGCATACCAAAACTGTTATACACTAAGTTTGCACCCTTGTCTCAAGCTCTCGTAGTCTTGATAACCTAGTATAACATGGGAATCATCTCCAGGTTGTGGGACCTATGCTAATTGAGATGAAACCTCTAGGTTCTAGGCTAGTTCCTCTTGGATAATCACCTTAATTTGCTTCTAGACATGGAAGTAAAATTTTGAGGGAAAGGGATAGAAGGAGTGCTTGGAAATGAAAATGACTTGAAAGAAAACTACCTACTAGGTGATACACCAAAATTAAGGTATGAATCATAGTATAAAAGATGAAATCAATAAATAGACTTAGGTCTAGGAAATCACAACTCACTGAATAGGTTTTCATAAGTACTTCGTAGAAGGGTCTGTAGGTAAAAGGAGCTATTCAGGGAAAGAGAGATTCTTTCACAAACAATAACATTATTTGGAGTTAGACAACATTCTATGACCTACAAACAAATATTCACCTCTGCAACTAGGTATAGGAATGAGACAAGATAGTTAAGGGGTTGAAGTATACCCACAAAAGCTTTCACATCAAATCATCTACAATGATACACAAAATTGTAGAAAGAAAGAGGGATCTAGAACCCTAAGATATCACTGAGAAGCATGTAAAATACTGAATTCATTAAGAGATAACTCACACAAGAAGGCATAGGGACATGGGAAAACGTCACAAAATATCTTCAATATCTGAATTATCAATGGGAATTTACAACTGTAGAAAACTAGAAGGAAAGAAGAATGCCACAGATAGATTTATAAGAAAAGATATATTTTCCCTTTACAATTGTCCAACTCTTCTTTTTACAAAAATTCAATTCTCTTTCTCTAAAGCTCTCAAAAAACATTATATACATCTCCTATTCTACATGCAGGCAAGAGTCAAAAACCTAACTAGGGTTTGCAAAAATTTGCATTAACAACTAACCCTAACTCTGTCACATCTGACCATAAATATATCTCTACAACATTATGGCCAATCATATATTTCTTTGAGTGCCCATCCCTATACTGAGATCAACCTGGGGATAAGCAACCTCAGCTTACCAACCCACCTGCAACTCCACCTTGCCATGAAGGATCTCAATCTGATCCTGAAGATATTTTGGTTTAAAATGATTAACCCTACAAAAGGTGGCACCAAGCTCATTAAAGCCTCAACATGACATGGTACTCTATAAAATCCATGGTGTCAACAATTAGATCATCTATCATCATCCTTCCAACCCTGTCCTGAAGAATTGAATCCCAGCTACTCAAAATGTCCTGCATGGCTGCAAAAATGCAAACCCCAGCAAAAACTTTCACAGAATATTCAAATTCAAATGGTAACAACTAGCAGAGCTTCAAATTAAAATGCAACCATTGATGTGAAATTTCCCCAGTAGATGAACAACTGTGATGCACCTTTTAAAACAATCTAAAACCCTACTGACAAGTCAAATGCCACCATGGAAGTCAACATCTAATTGGAGGTGATAAAATTAGCACATTTGACAAACATAGACCCACAACCCTGAGAACACCATTGAACGGCTATCGGATGACCTTATAGCTCTGACAGATCCCTTGTGAAATAATGATAGCCACTGATCTTCCTTCCACTGGGACCCCACTGACACATCGAATCCATGACCCTTTGAGATTCTCATCAGACGGTTGTCACATGATCTCATAAGGTCAAAAGATTCTATGAGATCATACAACCACCGTAGATCTTTTCCTTTTTGATAGCCCTATAGACATTCTGACATGGCCCCACTGACATTTTCCAGCAGTGCACCCAAGAACCAATAGAGAATGAGCACATCACCAGGAAATGACCCACCTAATAGAACCCAAAGATAAAGCAAAATCAATGGCTATCAGATGATCACATGCTCTGACACAAACCCTTGCAAACATCAAACAACTGTTGATCCTCTACAGATGTCAAAACCTTAACAATAAAGCAAGATCGATGGTCAACGCATAATCTCATGTGTTAGAGAAACCCTGTGAGATTATATGCTAGTTGTTGATCTAAGAGGGACATAGTCTATTAGGCCCTCTCTAAAAATTGTTCAAGTCACCACCTCTCAACCAATATGAAGCCTCCATGTAGGACAATGTGGTAGTGGACCCACCTAACTTGCTGCAGTGCAGCAGGGAAAGGAAATCTATGGTCATCTCATGGTCTGATGCTTTGACACAAACCCTTTAGATCATCAGATAGTCATTCAATATTCTAACCGAGACCCCACATAAATAGACCACCAAACATTTAAGAGACTACATGACTAAAGGAAGAATAGACTACCCCTTGAATCGCTAACCGTTGAGGACTTAACCATGAAACACTGGGGTATTATGTGAACAAGGCATTCGCTGAATCACCGGAAGGAAAAGGTAACCATCGACTGACTTGGAGAACTAGCATCCAGCCAATGAAAAAATTAGCACACATAGGTAATTAAGAACTTAAGTGGCTGATAAAGTAACAAGGAATTAGAACGAAGGCCTAGGGTTTGTAGGGTTTTATGCCTCCAACAGCTACTTTTCTAAATTTTTTTACTTGCAAGCCAGGGAGATAGAAAATTTGCAAAGGCTAGGAAACCAAACATAAAATCATGACATTTTCAAGGGTGCTTGGCAAGGGTAAAATAAAGACCCTGGGATGGATTTAGCCAAATTTGTATAGAATAGGAAAATTAGGGAAACAAGTACAACCCTCCCTAAAAATTCAAATGGATACTAGACAAAGATAATTTTAAAACACTTTTGTTATCAGTGGAGAAGATATCCTATCTAAAAGAAAGGTTTAATAGAGATCTAAGATAGTTTCAGGGAATAGAAAAATGTGGCATTGGTCATCATTAAGTACATCACATTGGACGATAGGTTTAAATTCTTTTATTCCTAGTGATTTCCTATGTTGATTTTATTTTTTTGAAACAAAAGTATCAAGCCCCATACTTTATTAAAATAAAACTTGTTTGAGATCTCAAGGAGTAAATAACCAGTAAGAAAACTTCATATTCTTGCTCTATTACAATGAAGAGAAACCAAGTTAACCCCAAAACCAATACAACCAACGAAGAGACGATAAAAGATAACTACCATCTGGTTAGCAAAAAAAGGAAAACACTCTTCTGCCTCTTTGAATCCCACTCTCTTTTTTAGATTTCTAATATGAAAGACTACAAAGAGGCATCCTCATATGGTCTAGAATCCCCCTATTTTTTGTATGAGGGACAACCCCCAAAAAATTGCTAAATTGAAAAATATGTCTAAGGATAAGAATGTGGCTCAAAAGGGGGTCCTTGAAGATTCTTGTGGATCTTCTTCCTATGAGGCTAATTGTTCAGAAAGGATCCTAATAATTTTCCTTCAAGGAAAATAAATAGGCCCTAAAATAATATTTCCTAATCTCACTACTCCTCATGCATTGGCTCTATCCTCCAAGAAGCTTCATTCACAAGAATTTCCAAATATGGTGGATAAGATTGACAATTTATGTGTGGCCTATAATATAAAAAGTAAGATCATCAAATCATTGTTTTCCCAACTACATACAACAAAAAATGAAATTAATAGTCTCAAGGCCTTGGCCAATGAGATGTAAGAGTGTGTGATACGTATTAAGTTTAAATTATGATGAGAAAATTTGGGAAGTGGCCAAGAACCTACCCAATAGACTCAAAAATTTAGTGAAGAGTAGATTTATGAGCCCCATAAATTGGTTCCCATTAAAGAGTAAAAAGGAATTTTTTTAATGAAATTGCTAATATTAAAACAAAACAAAGAGGACTTCAAAAGAAAACTAAAATGTTCTATGGATTATAGTAAGTAAATGATGACCAATACTTTTTCAAAATTAAGAACATGAGAGTTTAAAGGAAAAGGAAGGAGATGGCATTAGGCTTGGTGATAGATGTCCCTATTACCTTGGAACTTTCTAAAGGAAATCATAAAAGATGGTCATTTTCATATATTTTTTTAAAGAGCTCAACTAGCATTGGAAGGATATTAAGTCACCTACCCTTTAGGTTCTATTGACACCTAAAAATTTAGGTTCTAAATACACAAAACATCAGGGAAGTATAATCTTCATTTTTATTTTCATGTAAATTCCCTATAAAAAAGGCATAAATCTTTTTCGTTATTCTATGTTCATGAAATAGGTTTTTAGTCATTTTATTTCAATAAATTTAATGCATATATATTTTGAAATAAAATAATTATAAAAAATAATAAATAATAAGGTGGTTATGTAAAAAGGTGGTGAGAGGGAGTTGAACACTCTACCTGTCAAGCCAGCCTTTTTTCCTACCTACCTACCCTTCTACCCTCTAACCAGTTAGTCTACTATTATTCTTCAAGAGGATTCGGAAGAGGAACTAATTTACAAGTACATTCTCATGTGCAGGTGAAAAATCAATACAAAATTTTGACACAGGGAGAGAGAGCTAAACACTCAACCTCTCAACCCACCCTTTCTTCCTATCCTAACTTCTCGACCTACCCTAACCGATTGTCTTATTGTATTCCTTGAGAATATGGGTAGAGATAAAGGGATAAATTATAAATTATTTTATTTACTTTAGTAAATTTAGGGATAAAATGTTAGGTTAGAAGTATAATTGGATTTCTCTAACATGATGTATTTAAAAGATTTTACATTTCATGTGATTTATATATTTTTTCATATATACTCCTTTTTTATCTCATTTTTATTTTACCCTAAAGTGAAAGAGTATAATAAAGTAATTTATTTTGGTAATGTTATGGGTTTTGAAATAAATTTTAATTTGCATAAATCTTTAATTTTCAAAATACCTAAATGTAATCTTTTATTTTACCCTATTGTAATTTTAATTTTTAAAATCAAACTATTAGGGTAAAATGGGCATAAATGATTATATCTTACCTTATTTGATTTTAACTTTTTCATTTTGCAAATATTAATTAATGGATATGAAAATGTGTGCTTTTATTTTATCCTTCACGTTCATTTCATAAAGTGCATATTTAGCATTTTTTTAGAAGATAAAATTATTTTACGTTAAGACTCTATGTGTATGCACCCTAAAATGGTCGCCTAGACTTTGGGCCCCCATTTAGCAATTTATCAATTTCCTGAATCAACATTTTCAATTCAATATCATTTTCTTTGATCAAATCCTAATTCTATCATTTATTCGATTATATTCTATGGGCTAACCATTTTATTCTAAGTCTTTATTTAATTAAAAGGAATTCCCTCCCCTTTTATTAAATAAAAAGTCCCCACTTTTCCTCTTATCCTAAGTTGCACAAATAAAGCATTATTCCTATTTTATAAAAAGAAGAAAAGGCCTTTTTGTCTCATATGGGGCACAAAAGTCAACTCTTATTTTCTCATTGGAGGAGATTTTTGCACAAGGATTGATCCCTCTTTCAAGTTCCACCCTTGATTAAATATTTTTCCTCTTAATCTCCATGGTCCATTCTGTTATCTCTTTTTCATGTAGAATCGCCAATATACCTATCAAACTTGATTCTCAGGTTCCCAATTCTAGATTCTTACAAGGAAAAGGCTAATTGATAAGGACCAAGTCCTTCTTCTACTTCAGGCTCCACAGACCTAGGTAGGTGTACCTATCTTCAGACTCACTACTTCACAATGAAATCCTATAGTGGATCAAAGGTTCTAGCAATGATTTACTAATGCCTCTTGCTGCAACTGATGTAGAGCTTAGAAAGCCAATCCATGATATTAATAGAAGTAAACACTCATTGCAGAAAAATGGCAAGTGTGACAAGGATAAAATCCTTCTTCTTTTCAAGCTTTGAGCTCGGGTAGGTTAACCCATGTCACATCTACTTCTTGAAAGGATCACAACATTAGTTTATATCCTTAATACAAACATTATCTTCTATGTCATTCAAACATACATGAAAGTAAATAGTCATTTAAGTTGTTTTGATGATGAGATCCCTGCAAATTAAGGATAGACCGGTGCCTTATCCTAGGGTATAGAGTCAAATAGTGAAACATACATTTACAGAAATCTTCTAAATCAAACACAAACAAATCCCAGATGAAATGCCTTACAATTCATCCTCTCCTAAACACATTTGATCATCAAATTATTGCCAAACTCCTAAGCTCTCATAAATTAACCTAAAGACATTACCCTTTCCTTGAAAGGAACTAGAGATTAAAATCAAAGATACCTTGTAAATGGTATATCAAAACTACCTTACAAATTCAATACACAAAAGCCATAGAATTCAAATAAGAAGAAAACTGAAATCATGCAAGGGAATTCTATTGTATTCTAGTAAAATTTCATTGCATCAATACATTTCAAAATCTGACAAAATATTCTAAGATTTCAACAATGGAGCCACGCCTCCCTCTACAGTATATTTTCCACCTTCCCTCAAAAGAGTAAAAACTTACTATATATAACATAGCCATCTTGGAATCCTCGAAAGGATGCAACAAGCTTGGGATGGCTAGAAAAGATCCTACACTAAAGACAAGATTACAAATTGACAAATAGATTGTAACAACACATTACAAAAATCTTTTCTCAACAATTCCACAGGTGGCATCTTTGTCTAAAGATATTTCAGAGCAGTTGCTGAATTTGCTGCATAAATGATGACCGCCATTCCAGCTAACTTAAAGCATCTTTTATTTGAAACTTTCTCTCCCTCAATTTATAGATCAGGTGCCATCTCCAGCTCTAGTCTTCCTCTTCCTCTACAAGTTGGACAACTGGCCTCTTTTTCTCCTTTATTGTTAGCTTCTCCCAAGCTACTACTTCATCATCCGATGGCCAGTTGTAAGTCTGCAATTCTTGTAACAAGCTGACTTGCTTATCCCACATGGAGTTAATTATATTTTTGGCTTCTGTCACAAAGTGTATGCAATCATTTTAAATTTTAAAAAGACTTTCAATTATGCTATTACACCTCCCAAAATCCAAAGTATTGTCATTATTAAGGAAAGCATCTTGTGTAATCACCAACTGATCCATTGATAGTTTCCATTCATCCCACTTGATCAGGTTTCCATTGTCATCACATACCACAGGCAGATACTTGCTATAATGTTTATCAAACATAAACAACTTAACCCTCACCTGGTTGGACTTACCTTTAAAAAACTTTGAAACAGCATTGATTAAGCCAATCTTCTCAAAAAATTCTGTAACTACTCCAGGGATCTTAGGCTTATGCTCCTGTAGGCTATCAAGTTTATCAAACAACAAACTTCTTCCAGACCAAATACTATGAAGTGGCTCCAAAGTAGCCAATGATTCATTTATCTTTCTGTTGGTCTGGTGCAATTGGCTGACTGATTGATAAACTATATCCATTTTCTCTATTATCTTATCTCGCCTGTATTGCACAATCTTTGACATGGTTTCCAAAGATGCCTCTATCCTTACCTTATCCAAATCCTCAGTAGGTCCCTTAGGTACTTCTACATCAATTTGAATTGGGACCTTAATCTGCATAGGGGGAACAATAACTACCTTCGAAGCTTCTTCAAGCTTAACTTTTATCTCTCCCAATTCATCTTCTAGCTGCTTGATCTTCATCAATTTTAAATCTCTATCCTTGGCCACTAAGTTTGCACTTTCAAACAAATTTGAGAACCTTTCAGATAATTGAACTATTTTTGCCTCATTTAGGTTAGCCCAATGAGTTACTGCCTTAGAAACTTCAAGGTTAGTTGTATTCTGCACAGTCCAAATAATCTAATTCCCTTCCATTTTATCCTCTATACTCAATAGGGATGGCTTTTGAGTCCTAGGGGCCATGGAACACATTGCAATAGCTTGAGACTTAGAGTCATAGCCACTTCCTCTTATCATATCACCAATGTGAACCTCATATGATAGGCTGCCCTACGGTTGCTTTCTTATTTGATCTATGATGAAAGTAGAGGTTAGATCCCATCCTGGAGTCAATAGCATTCCACTTGACTTGACCAGTCATCTAGCCTCATCTGTAGCTATAGGATCAAGGCTAGGATCATAAGAATTTAAGGCTCTCAATGTCTCTTCACTTGGCTCCATACCTCCAGGAAAAATTTTCCTCACTTCTTGTTGCTTATTCCAAACAAGGAAACTCTTGAATTCATTAGTTTTAATAAACTAGTCATCACTCAAAAATTTCTCCTGATAGACCTCTCTGATATCCTTTTCTGACCATAGGGATTGTTCCTTATTTGCTTCATTAGTGGCCACCTTCTTTCTTTCACTTATTGCTTTTCTCAATTGGTGATGGTAAACCCTGTCACCTGGCACTAGAGCAAATGCTCTATCAATTGTTCTCTTTTGTTTTTCTTGCCTTGAAGGCTCTCCTACCTCAAGCCTCTATTTCTTCAAAGGTGGCTCGGGCGTATCCCCTATTTCTATTTGGTCTTCAATAGGCCTAACACTTTGTACATCTTCCATTTGTGGTGGGTTGTTCCCTTCTTGTGACTCATCAGAAAAATCCTCTTGATTAGAAGATGAATAGTCTTTCATTTTCTTTCATTGAGTCTGGTCAATCAACTTCTCCAGCTGATTTGATAGAGTTTCATGCATCTCTATCATCTTGTCAATGCTTTCTAAATAGGGAAGGTCAGAGAAGAAACCCTCAAAAGGAACCTGGGCTACCATCACTTGTTTTGACAAGTCATTAAATCAAAGTACCTGTTCCATCTCCTCTTCACCTCATCATCATCAATGATGTTTCTGACTACATCTTCCTTGTCCAAGCCTTCATCTTCTTTGTTCACACCAATGTTTGGGATGTATAGCATCCTGGTAGTTTTGATAAAGCCCCCAGGATCTACATGTCTACAAGCACTAGTAGCCATTTTGAACTGATTTAACCATGCAGTAATTTGAGGAAATGCCCTCTTTCCTACCAAGAAGTCACCTATCTTGAATTGCCGAGGTGTAAATGTAGCCTTCCTATGAGGGGCTAGAATTTCTCTATCTTTCCACATCAACTGCCACACAAATTCTAAACAAGCAACCCTTGGAGGCACAAATTTTGGTAACAGATGTGGGGGTTGGGGGCAACCGTAGACTCTCAAAATTGTAGCATTCTCCCCCAAGTAAAAATCACCCCAATTGTGATCTCCCTCCCATTTGTTCACAAACTACACTACTCGTAGGAGCCTAAGGACCCTTGGGGATATCCTTGTCATATTGAAACCTAACATCCTTATAAGAGGATAAATAATGAAATTCTAAAAGATACAAAAATTCCCCTCATTACAAGTAGAATTCCACTTCCTCACCCATAATTGTACCAGATTATACTGGCCTTCAAAGTTGAACCTTGGCTTCAGCATGTTTGAATCAAAACTATTAATATTGAAGAACAAAATTAAGTGCATCAGCAAAGAATAATGCATGAACTTAATTGGGCTCTTACTATCCTTGACAAAAATCAAACCCTCATGCATTCTATCAATGATATACCGGATGTAATCATAGTTAGTATTAACCAAAGAATTCTGGATGTCTAGGATAATCATTAAAAGATCAGCTGGTAAAAACTCTGCATCCCCATCAATTTTGAAAACCCTACACAACCCATAGCAAGTTTGCTTCATGTAATGTTGAAGGGACTTAAATTGGTAAGGGACATTCATGTGAGTAGGGAGGGGAGCTATATACTTATCCTATTTTGGGATATGATTTGTTATTTGGTCCTTCACTATCCTTATGTTCTTCGTGTACCTCTCCTTTTCTTTGCTCAGGTTGATTTCAGTAGAAGTGGATGTATGAACATGAAAAGCCTTCATGAATGAACCCCTATCAAGAGTAATCAAAGTCAACTGGTCATCTTTCCTAATAGTCTTAGAAATAGGGTTGTAATGCCTAGATAGAGCAACAATTAAATCTACATCTAGGAATACATCAGGCACTACTAATTTCCCTAACCCCAAAGCCCAACCATTACATACAGGGATATGACTATCTCTATTTTTATAAAAGAAGTTGAAGATAGTATGACCTGTGGTATTTGGTGTGATAGGATCTCTGCAAAACCCTAGAACATCTTCAAAAACATCATCAGGAGCTCTTTTGTTCTGACTAGAACCAGATAGCAATTTTAGAAACTCATCTGAATAATTAGGCTTGCCCTTGTCTTCACCACCTTTAGATTTTGCTTCACTACTGGAAGATGTTGTGCTTGCCTCAAGTTGACTCATCTTTGCTACATAATTATCTTCAATCTCTGCAAAATGGATTCACTTGGTGCTCAAAAATCACTTCAAAATGACACAATTCTCTTCGAATGATTTTGGACATAGGAAACAATGAGCTTAACTTATTTATCAATGCAAATCAAGTGTGTACAACTACCAAAATCATTGCAAATCTCCTTAATTTCTCCTACATTCAATTTCGCATGTCACTAGTTTTCAAAATGGAGATAGCTGATGTACAGATGTTGACAGATAGATTTTAAAAAACTCAAAAACAAGGTAAAGAGGCAAATGATTAAGATCCTATACTTTAAACCTATTTACGTCATGCAATCTTCCTTTAAAACTAATTGGATGGCTCATTAGTTTACTTTCCAGCTTGATACTATACTTTATCCATGTAGGCAACGGTCCCTTTTCTTTTCTTTTATTACCTTTTCTAGCTAGGCCAATTCAGCAAATCCATGACTGAAAGCTTCTCATGATTGCTGAATGCAAAGTTAACCCTAGCATATATTCAGAGAACTAGCGACCAAAGCCTTCGCAGGTTCTTGAAATGCAATCCTTAACTCATGATACTTTTCATGAATTAGCAAACACAGTGACACCCTTCTAGCAATTGACTGTAGTTATTATTTGGCGAACCAGTGAACAAATCCATCTCGCATTCTCTTAATGTCATGGCTAATTGTTAAATCTTTTGGAGATTTAGTGAACAAAGGGTTCACACATTCACTTAATGGATCACTTAACCGCTAAATTAATTGGAGAATTGGTGAAGCCTTTACTCTCTGAATCGCTGAATCTTTACTTTACCATCATCTTTATTCTAAGATTCTGAATGAACCGTTGATCTTGTCGATGATCTACGAATGTTGCTAGTTCATTGAAATATTTGATCCTTGGTCATTTGATTATGAGATTCAGTGAACAAAGGGTTCACTGAATCACTAGATCATATTAAATACTGAGTATTTCAATCTGTGATTAAGTGACTGAAGACTCAAAACTTAGCCAATCCTTTTATTCACACATTCGCCAAATGATTATGCCCTTTACCTTTACCTTTTAGAGAAACCACGACCACATGATTCACCAAATTGCTAAATCATTTAGCTTCTTACTAATTTATTCCGATAACAAGCAAACACTTGAAACAACCCGTTCCACCAAATTCTTCATACCAAACTATCAGGGCCGCCAAACTTAGAAGTCTTTACACAGTCACTCATTCACCAAATGAAACATGACCCAATAATATCTGAGATTAAACCATAACCATCAATCCTAAAAATGATCTATGGTATTCACCAAGTTGCTAGGTTATTTTTCCCTTAACCGCTAGATTCAGAGAATGAGCGATAAGCATTGTCGCCAAGTCGCTGAGTGTAAGCAATGAACTGCCAAGAAATATGAAAATTGGAGATAATGCATTCGCTGAATCACTAGATGTTTTTTGATAACCACCAGATATTTGGAGACTACACGAACAAAGACAATACTTAGCATTTTAACATATTCTCCAGTTCGCTGAATGGTTGAGGTGTTGACCGGGAGACTTAGAGACCACGCGACTAAAATGATGCTTAACATAAGATTGACTTGTTCGCTGAATCGCTGAATACTATATGAGACAAGCTATGACCCTTTCCGATTCAGTGAGCACAAAACATTTAACGCATGCATGATTTAATCAGCTTAAGTGACTTTAAAAAGGTAACAATGAAATAGAAAAATAAGGGCTAATCATGAGGACTTCTGCATGAATTTGACATTTTCAAGGACAAGACCTAGGGTAAGGATTTTTGAAGTGGGCTATAACAATTTTTTGAAAAACTTCCAACACCTGTACCTAGGAAAACTTCACAGACCAGAGGACTAAACTAATGTTTGGACAAAAACCTCAAAAAATCAAGAATATACCCAACAGTGGCTCTATCTGAGGATGCTTGATTGCAAAATCATAGCAAGAATTCATGAATCTCTGGGAGGTACACCAGAAAACCTTAACCTAAAATAGTAAACAAACACACAATAGAAAAACACACCTATACATATATACAAACCTACTGTGCATGGAAAAAGAATTAACTGAAGAAAATTTTCAAGAATTGTCCGTGCACTGGCAATTCCTGGTCTTCACCATCCAAATTTTGCAAGAAATATGAGTCCTTACCATGGGTCTGATGAACAATATAAGGTCCCATCCACAAAGACTCAAATTTTTTTTGTTTCCCTTTATCTTCAGCCCTGGCATTCCATTGGAGAACCATATCACTAGGCTAGAATTTTCTCACAGTTGCTCTCTTATCAAAAAGATATTTCATCTTCTACTGCAACTTCATATTTTCCTTTTGTCCTTCCCTCCTAATCTCATCTAATTCAATTAGTTGAACCATTCTATCCTGCAGTGGATCACTGATTTCCATGTCCTCTTCTTGCATAAACTTATAGATTGAAAGGAGGTTATTTACTGGCAATCTTGATTTAGCACCATATACCATTTCAAAAGGGGACTTACCAGTAGCCCTCTTCTTAGAAATTCTATCATCCCATAGTGCTAACTTTAATTTTACATGCTAGCTTCTCTTATTCTTGTCCAGGGTTTTCTTCAAAATTTGCAAAATACTCTTGTTGCTGGATTTAGCCTATCCATTGGCTTGTGGATGATAAGGGGATGAGTAAGACAATACTATGCCCATTTCTGAGCAAAAATCAGTGATCTCCTATGACCTAAAGCTCATAGCATTGTCAACAACCAATTTAACAGGGACACCAAATCTGGTGATTATATTGTTCATAAAAAATTCAATCACAACAACACTGGTTGCCCTTTTGGTTGGAATGGCTTCAATCCATTTGGTAAAATAATTAGTAGCCACCAAAATGTGACTATGTCCCCCACTAGACTTCTCAGAGAACTCTCCAATAAAATCCATACCCCACATTACAAAAGGAGCTTCTGCAACAATAGGGTTCAATAATAATGCACTCGAGAACTTCAATTTTTTAGAGAACCTTTGACAAGGTTCACATTTCCTCACATAAGAATGAGTGTCTTTGAACAACACAGGCCAATAGTATCCTGCTCTTAAGATTTTATGAGCTGTTGATCAATCAGAATGATGTCCTCCACACATTCTAGAGTGCATTTCCTTCAACATTTTCTCTGATTGGTGCTTATCTAGACAAAAGAGTAAAATACCATCATTATCCTTCCAGTACAAATCACCCTAGATCAACACATATCTTTGAGCTTGCAATCTCAGACTCCTTTGATTATCATTTAAGTCAGGTGGACATTTAGCATTTTTAATAAAATAAATAACATCCTTGTACCAGGGTTGCATTTCAATACTAGTAATCATATCAATGTTAGCAGCAACATTATTTACCTGAACAAGGTCCATATTTTCCTCAGTCGTTAACTTAGCAAGTCCCAATCCTCTCACCAATTTGGTAATATGAATTTCCAAGTCAAACTGTTGAATCCTATTTATACATTTGCACCTCTTTCCTATGACTTCACTCTGTGTTAAGATATCCTTTACTGCAGCATGAGGCACATAAGCACTAACCGTTGCGCAAACCAGATATAGTCTGAAAGCTTTGACTGCCTTGACAAGTGCATAGGCTTGCTTTTCCATTAGTTCATAATTTAATTCAATAGACTGTAACAACTTGCTGAAAAAGGCTATAGGATGCTCATACCCTTCTTGATCCTTTTGCAAAAGGATAGCTGCAATAGTATGAAAAGATGCAAAAAAAAATAGAGAAAATGGTTTCAATTAATCAGGTGATACCAAAACCGGGGCCTCTTTAATTTCTTGTTTGATTTTTACAAAAGCTTGCTGAGCTTCAAGGTTCCATTCAAACTTCACTTCCTTCTTTAGGAACTTTACTATGGGCTTGACCAATTCTGCAAAGTTAGCAATGAATCTTCTTACAAAATTAATTTGTCCCAAGAATGACTGTACACCTTTTATGTTCTTTGGTGGAGGGACCTTTTGAATCGCTTCTACTCTTTTAGGATCAATCCTGACTCCTTCTTTTGACACTATGTGTCCAAGTAACTTCCCTTCTATCATAGAAAACTGACACTTTTTGGGATTCAAAGACACACCAAATTCTAAGGCCTTAAGAATGACCTTCTCCAAATGGGAACAATGATCCTTAGCTTTTTTTGAATAAGCAGTGAGATCATCTTGATAAACAACCATTAAAACATTTATCAACTCCTCAAATGCAACATCCATGGCTCTCTGAAATGTTGCTCCAACATTTTTCAAACCAAAAGGCATGCGAACATATACATATGTTCCCCATAGGGTTGTAAAGGTTGTCTTAAATTGTTTTGATTCTTTGACCAGCACTTGATTATACCCAAAGAAACCATCCATCATTGACAAGATTTCACATCCAATCACCCTATGTAGCATAGCCTCCATATTGGGCAATCCATAGTTATCCTTAAGTGAAGCCACATTCAAGTTCTTGAAATCAACACAGAGCCTAATATCACCATTCTTTTTCCTGACTGGCACAAGATTTGAAACCCAAGTTGAGTGCCTAATTGGTTCAATAATACCAGCATCTCTCAGCTTTATCAACTCAACTTGCATCTTGGTAGCCAATAAAGGGTTAATGGGTTTTTGCTTCTATCTAAAAGGCTCGATTTCCTCTTTTAGAGGAATTTCATGCTGAAACAGGTCAGCCCTATAAGCTTTGAGGTCATCATAGGACCAAGCAAATACATGCTTGTATTTTTTTCAAAAGTCTAATCAGATTTCTTCTGATCTCTTTGCTCAGTTTCTTGCCAATGTATACCATTTGTGGGGAGTTTTCTGAACCCAAGTTTATTTCCTCTAAGTCCTCCATTTTAGTGTTAGACTTCTAAGATAGAAAACCATCATTTATTTTAAACATCCCTTCTAGTTCCACTAAACCTTTAGGTATGTGATTTGAGGGTAACTGCACTATCTCATTTCCCATGATGCATTCTTTTCCTTCAACACATTATTGTATCTCATTAAAATCTATTTGCTGACCATCATATTGATCAAGGCCTTAAAGGAACCTAAGGATATCTAAGTCATCCTCAAAAACTTGCCAATTATATACATTATCAAGCACTGTAGGCCTAGATTTGACCTCTAACATAGACACACTAGTGAGGGTTATATCTTCACTTTTAAGGGAAACATTTGCAAGAAAATATGCTATGATATTATTGGATCATTCTACCCAAAGCAGATTGAAAGCATAAAAAAACTCTAGTCTATCCCAAACAACATGTTTATACAGTTTCAACTTTTCATCTTTAGAAACATACTGAGATCTCACTTGGGCTATAATCAACTGGGAATCACCATGAACTTTTAAAGATTTAATACCATGTTTTATGGCACATCTAATCCCAGTATCAGAGCCTCATACTCGGCAGTGTTATTTGTACACTCAAAAGTTAACAAGAAAGAGTATTTAAATGTAATACCTGATGGGGAAATGAACACCACACCATCTCCTGATCCTTCCTTGGAGCATCCACCATCAAAGAACATTTGCTAGAGCCCATCTTGCTGCAAAATTAACTCATCCACAATTGGATCTATGTTTTTTAACTGAGGTACTATTTCTTCAATCACAAAATTGCTCATGTACATATCTACAAAACAATTTAGATCCTCCAGAGCAACCACTTCAATCATGACTGAAGAACGGAGCTCCTTGTACAACTTTACCTTAGTTCCATTTATTGGGATGGTAGCATATGATAAATCTAGTTTCAACTTTCCACCCACTGCTGCAGCCCATTATCTTGATAATAACATGCCATAGTGAGGTTTTGTATCAACAACAACCACATCCATTTTATATGTGGCTTTTGGGAATGCAGCAATTTTCACTTCAATTCCAATCATGCTCCCTACAAGAGGTACTACCCTATTGTCCATGGCATAACACCTTCCACTGGATGTATCAACTTGAAACTCTAACTCCTTCATCACTTGGTAAGGCATTACAGTTGTAGCAGCACCAGAGTCAATCATACAATTTTTCAGCAAAAAATTATTTATAAGAAAAGTAACTTAGAAAGGATTGATAGAAGAGGGTTCTTGCATCACAATAGTCCCAACACATACATCGGAGATGTCATTAATTACAATTGGCTTGTCTAGGGATTTCCCTTCCTCTTGTAAAATAGGAATAGTTCTCTGCTCACTTATAAGAGCTAGGGCTACTACTTTGTGCTCTTCTATTTTCAACATTTCAAGCAGAGGGATGGAAAATTTCATTTGGGACAAGGCATATCTCATATCAAAGGTAGGGGAGTCAGTGTAAACATCAGGATGATCCTTTGACCTACCAAATTTCTTCTTCACCTTATCAGTAATAACTTCGTGTTTCCCTTTCTTTTCAGCTTCAAACCCTTCATCTTTACTATTTACAACATTGGGCTTTGGGGAGTCCTTATCATGAGGATTACTTTTGACAAACACTGATCTAGGAACTCCTTGCTTATTATCCACCTTTTTATTCCTCAAATTGTATGAGGATTTTGCTTGAGTAATAGTAGCCACAGTTAAACTCTTGATTTCTTCTTCACTGGGCTTTCTCCATTTTCTTTCATCTGACCCAGATTATACCATGTGAGTCTTATAGTCATCATTATCAAACTCTTCCTGATTAGTCTGAGTAAATATTTGTTGTTCATAGTCAGAGAAAATATTCCTCTTATGATCAACATTAAGGAAAATAAATTCATCATCTGAGGACTCAAGATCCTCCATTAGTTCAGTAGAAAACATGTTGATAGTAGGCTTTTCAGATCCTTCATAATCTCCTACATATGAATCGCTTGCCTCTTCTCCCAAGGCCTGAGCAATAGCACACTAGAATGGTGAGTGGGGCATATTATAGGCCATACACAAAGGGGTACTTTCCACATTATGTGTTATGTTTTTCTTCAAAGGGTCCAGTGTATCCCTTCCCTTTTGGGGTTCATTATTATCAGGAACAGGCCTCCCATCTTTCCAATTTGTTTTGTAAGGCACATCTCTTAAGTTAGGGGCCTTGTCCTACCTTTGATAAGGTGGCCTTCCATCTTGAAAATTTCTACCACCTTTATCAAACCTTGCTGGGAAGTCTTTGTTATTACTAGGTCCTTTGTCCATTCTATCCTCCTCTTTGGATGGCCTTGTAGGTTGTGGCCTGGTTTCTTTCCAAAGTCTACCTTCATCCCTTTTGTACATTTGGCCAGATGCCTTTTGGTTACTTTCAATGTTTATGGCCAACTTAAAAGCATCTCTAAGGGTACGGGGATTCTTGTCTCTTAAAAGGTAAGACATCTTACCATCCATAGAATTGAAATAAGTTGTCATACAGACTGCATCATCTAGCCTCAATACTTGGAACAATTTATACGTAGCCTTTTGGAATCGGCTATTAAACTCTGACATGCTCTCATTGTAATGTTTCTTGATATTATTGAACTCATTGAGCATGTAGCTAGAGTTCACATGTTCTACATATTTCTCTTTAAAGCATCTAACAAATTCTTCCCAAGATGCAATACTATTCTTAGGTAGCCCCCTATACCAATCCCTGGCATCCTCAATCAATGATTGAACAAAGAGCTTCATTATGACATCTTCATGTTCAATCTCATAATCATTTACCTTATTTGTAAAAAATTTCAGATGCTCCTCACAAGTAATAACATTATTTCTAGTAAATAATGGGATCTTCTTTCTGATTTCATTGGGGACAACATTAGGTTGACCAGGAATACCATAAAAAAATAGAGGCCTATATCTATCCAAATGAACTGGTCTTCTTTGGATATTTGGCTGATTCAAAGGGGTAGTTGCAACATTTTGACAGGGTATAGTTCCCACTGTACCACTGGCTATAATGGGAACTTTATTAGGAACTGGTCTAGGTAAAGTTTGTCCAAGGTGAAAATCTTGAGCATTTGGAAGTGAAGTATTGGGCTGATTGGAGTTGTTCCTATGGTGATAGGGATAGAGGTACTAGTGGATGTGTTCATGTTAGCATGTAGGAAGGCAATCTTCCTCTTCATTTCATCAGCAGCAGCCTCCAACTCAAGTTTCTCCAGTTGAATAGCCAATTCTTCCTTTGCTTTTCTAGCCTTCTCCAAGTCTATACTTTTTTGAGAATGTACATTAGGAGGAACCACAATTTTCTTGGGCTCATTAATATTTATACCCACCAATTTTTGTTTTCCCTTATCAGGGATTTCTTTGGGAGTAGTTATAATCTCGTTGTTTCTCTGGATTTTAGAGGGATTCAATTGCCTTAAGACATGGCTTGTTCCCTCAAATTCACCTTGCTTAGGTTTAGTATCCTGAGCCTGCTTTCTCAAATCTTCCATGTCGAAAAATAAGTCCTTATTTAAACCTTGAACATCTTGGTTTAAATTAATAACTTGGGACTCATTTTTCTTGGTTCTCTTGAGAAGCTCTTGCCTCACTATGAGCAAATCACAGATTTGTTGTTCCCTTGCTTTCAACCTATTGGCAATATCAGCCAGTTGTTCACTCTCCTTTTTTCTTAAAGCAATCACCTCTTATCTCAACTTCTCAGAATCATAGGAGGTGGTCTCAATAGCAGATGTTTCTTCTGGTTGTTCCAGAGTTTCTCTCACAGGGAAATAACCTACTTTTATGACATCTGTGATTACTTCTTTCTACATGTGCACACTTGGTGTAACCCTCTTAACATGTTTGGGCTCATCAGAAGAGGATGAAGATTCATGAGGAAGTGGGACACGAGATCTTTCTCGAGAAGGGCCTTGGGAACTAGCAGTATGTTAACCTCTTCTAGACCATTGTTTCCTACTTGGTGTATGGAGCTTATCACCCATATTATCTTCTAGGTGATCCTTGTAATAAGACCTAGTGTATCTTGGTCGACTCATGGTATAGCATGACAATTTTTGAAAGTTTACAACAATTATCAACTGGTATCATAGAGTTTAGAGTTTCCACCCACTTTTACATGAGAATGAAATTATTCTATACTGGTCTACAAATGCACAATAGACAAGATTTGCACTAACCTATTGCACGTTGTTCAAAAGAGTCCCCAGCAGAGTCACCAATTTGTTATCTCTTTTTCATGTAGAATCACCAATATAGCTATCAAACTTGATTCTCAGGTTCCCAATTCTGGATTCTTACAAGGAAAAGGCTAATTGATAAGGACCAAGTCCTTCTTCTACTTCGGGCTCCACAGACCTAGGTGGGTGTACCTATCTTCAGACTCACTACTTCACAATGAAATCCTATAGTGGATCAAAGGTTCTAGCAATGATTTACTAATTCCCCTTGCTGCAACTGATGTAGAGCTTAGAAAGCCAATCCAGGATATTAACAAAAGTAAACACTCATTGTAGAAAAATGGCAAGTGTGACAAGGATAAACTCCTTCTTTTTGAGCTTTGAACTCGGGCAGGTTAACCCATGTCAGATCTACTTCTTGAAAGGATCACAACATTAGTTTATATCCTTAATACAAACATTATCTTCTCAGTCATTCAAACATACATGAAAGTAAATAGTCATTTAAGTTTTATTGATGATGAGATCCCTACAAATCGAGGATAGACCAGTGCCTTATCCTAGGGTATAGATTCAAACAGTGAAACAAACATTTACAGAAATCTTCTAAATCAAACACAAACAAATCCCAAATGAAATGCCTTACAATTCATCCTCTCCTAAACAAATTTGATCATCAAATTCTTTCCAAACTCCTAAGCTCTCATAAATTAACCTAAAGACATTACCCTTTCCTTGAAAGGAACTAGAGATTAAAATCACAGATACCTTGTAAATGGTATATCAAAACTACCTTACAAATTCAATAAACAAAAGCCATAGAATTCAAACAAGAAGACAACTAAAATCATGAAAGGGAATTCTATTGTATTGCATAATCTTTGACATGGTGTCAAAAGATGCCTCTATCCTTACCTTATCCAAATCTTCAGTAGGTCCCTCAAGTACTTCTTCATCAATTTGAATTGGGACCTCAATCTACACAGGGGGAACAACAAGTACCTTCAAAGCTTCTTCAAGCTTAACTTTTATCTTTGCCAATTCATCTTCTAGCTTCTTGATCTTCATGAATTTTAAATCTCTATCCTTGGCCACCAAGTTTGCACTTTCAAACAACTTTGAGTACCTTTCAAATGAGTTACTACCTTAGAAACTTCAAGGTCAATTGTATTCTGCACAGTCCAAATAATCTGATTCCCTTTCATTTTATCCTCTATACTCAATAGGGATGGCTTTTGAGTCCTAGGGGCCATGGACCACATTGCAATAGCTTGAGACTTAGAGTCATAGCTACTTCCTCTTATCATATCACCAATGTGAACCTCATATGATAGGCTGCCCTATGGTTGCTTTCTTATTTGATCTATGATGAAAGTAGAGGTCAGATCCCATCCTAGAGTCAATAGCATTCCACTTGACTTGACCAGTCATCTAGCCTCATCTGTAGTTATGGGATCAAGGCTAGGATCATGAGAATTTAAGGCTCTCAATGTCTCTTCACTTGGCTCCATACCTTTAGGTAGAAGTTTCCTCACTTCTTGTTGCTTATTCCAAACAAGGAAACTCTTGAATTCATCAGTTTTAATAAACTAGTCATCACTCAAAAATTCCTCCTAATAGATCTCTTTGATATCCCTTTCTGACCATAGGGACTGTTCCTTATCTACTTCATCAGTGGCCACCTTCTTTCCTTCTCTTATTTCTTTTCTTAATTGGTGATGGTAAACCCTATCACCTGGCTCTAGAGTAGAGGCTTTATCAATTGTTCTCTTTTGTTTTTCCTACCTTGAAGGCTCTCCTACCTCAAGCCTCTATTTCTTCAAAGGTGGCTCTGGAGTCTCCCCTATTTCTGGTTGGTCTTCAACAGGCCTAACACTTTGTACATCTTCCATTTGTGGTGGGTTGTTCCCTTCTTATGACTCATCAAAAAACTCCTCTTGATCAGAAGATGAATAGTCTTTCATTTTCTTTGGTTGACTCTGGTCAATCAACTTCTCCAACTGATTTGATAGAGTGTCATGCATCTCTATCATCTTGTCAATTCTTTCTAAATAGGGAAGGTCAGGGAAGCAACCCTCAAAAGGAAGCTAGGCTGCCATCACTTGTTTTGACAAGTCTATCAAATCAAAGTACCTGTTCCATCTCCTCTTGACCTCATCATCATCAATGATGTTTTTGACTACATCTTCCTCATCCAAGCCTTCATGTTCTTTGTTCACACCAATGTTTGGGATGTATAGCATCCTAGTAGTTTTGATAAAGCCCTTAGGATCTACATGTCTACAAGCACCAGTAGCCATTTTGAATTGATTTAACTATGTAGTAATTTGAGGAAATGCCCTCTTTCCTACCAAGAAGTCACCTATCTTGAATTGCCTAGGTGTGAATGTACCCTTCCTGTGAGAGGCTAGAATTTCTTTCTCTATCCACATCAACAGCCACACAAATTCCAAACAACCAACCCTTGGAGGCACAAATTTTGGTAACAGATGTGGGCGTTGGGGGCAACCGTAGACTCTCAAAATTGTAGCATTCTCCCCCAAGTAAAAATCACCCCAATTGTGATATCTCTCCCATTTGTTCACAAACTGCACTAGTTGTAGGAGCCTAAGCACCCTTGGGGATATCCTTGTAGTATTGACACCTAACATCCTTATAAGAGGATAAATAATGAAATTCTGAAAGATACAAAAATTCACCTCATTGGAAGTAGAATTCCACTTCCTCACCCATAATTGCACCAGATTATACTGGCCTTCAAAGTTGAACCTTGGCTTCAGCATGTTCGAATCAAAACTATTAATATTGAAGAACAAAATTAAGTGCATCAACAAAGAATAATGCATGAACTTAATTGGGCTCTTACTATCCTTGACAGAAATCAAACCCTCGTGCATTGTATCAATGATATACTGGATGTAATCATAGTCAGTATTAACCAAAGAATTCTGGATGTCTAGGATAATCATCAAAAGATTAGCTGGTAAAAACTCTGCATCCCCATCAATTCCCAAAACCCTACATAACCCATAACAAGTTTGCTTCGTGTAATGCTGAAGGGGCTTAAATTGGCAAGGGGCATTCATGTGAGTAGGGAGGGGAGCTATATACTTATCCTATTTTGGGATATGCTTTGTTATTTGGTCCTTCACTATCCCTATGTTCTTCTTGTACCTCTCCTTTTCTTTGCTTAGGTCAATTTCAGTAGAATTGGATGTATAGACATTAAAAGCCTTCATGAATGAACCCCTATCAAGAGTAACCAAAGCTGACTGGTCCTCTTTCCTAATAGTTTTAGAAATAGGGTCGTAATGCCTAGCTAGAGCAACAATTAAATCTGCATCTAGGAATACATCAGGCACTACTAATTTCCCTAACTCGAAAGCCCAACCATTACATACAGGGATATGACTATCTCTATTTTTATAAAAGAAGTTGAAGATAGTATAACCTATGGTATTTGGTGTGATAGGATCTTTGCAAAACCCTAGAACATCTTTGAAAACATCATCAGGGGCTCTTTTGTTCTGACTGGAACCAAGTAGCAATTTTTGAAACTCATCTGAATAATTAGGCTTGCCCTTGTCTTCACCACCTTTAGATTTTGCCTCACTACTGGAAGATGTTGCCCTTCTCTCAGGTTGACTCATCTTTGCTACAAAATTATCTTCAATCTCTGCAAAATGGATTCACTTTGCACTCAAAAATTGCTTCAGAACAATACAATTGTCTACGAATGATTTTGGACATAGGAAACAATGAGCTTCACTTATTTATCAATGTAGATCAAGTGTGTACAACTACCACAATCATTGCAAATCTCCTTAATTGCTCCCACATTCAATTTCACATGTCACCAGTTTTCAAAATGGAGCTAGCCGATGTACAGATGTTGACAGATAGATTTTAAAAAACTCAAAAACAAGGCAAAGAGGCAAATGATTAAGATCCTGCACTTTAAACCTATTTACGTCATGCAATCTTCCTTTGAAACTGATTGGATGGCTCACTAGTTTACTTTCCAGCTTGATACTGTACTTTATCCACACAAGCAACAATCCCTTTTCTTTTCTTTTATTACCTTTTCCAACTAGGCTGATTCAGCGAATCCGCGACTGAAAGCTTCTCGTGATCACTGAATGCAATGTTAACCCTAGCATATATTCAAAGAACTAGCGACCAAAGCCTTTGTGGGTTCTCGAAATGCAATCCTTAACTCATGATACTTTTCATGAATTAGTGAACATAGTGACACCCTTCAAGAACTTGATTGAAGTTATTATTTGGCGAACCAGCGAACAAATTCATCTCACATTCTCTTAATGTCATGGCTAACTCTTAAATCTTTTGGAGATTCAATGAACAAAGGGTTCACACATTCACTTAATGGATCACTTAACCACTAAATTACTTGGAGAATTGGCGAAGCCTTTACTCTCTGAATCGCTAAATCTTTTATTTTACCATCATCTTTATTTTAAGATTCTGAATGAACCATTGATCTTGTCGATGATCTATGGCTGTCACTAGTTCACTAAAATATTTGATCCTTGGTCATTTGATTACAAGATTCAACGAACAAAGGGTTAGCTGAATTGCCAGATCATATTAAATACTAAGTATTTCAATCCGCGATTAAGCGACTGAAGACTCAAAACTTAGCCAATCCTTTTATTTGTCCATTCACCAAATGATTATGCCCTTTACCTTTTCCTTTTAGAGAACCTGTGACCACATGATTCACCGAATTGCTAAATCATTTAGCTTCTTACTAATTTATTCCAAGAACAAGCGAACACTTGAAACAACCCGTTCTGCCAAATTCTTCATACTAAACTATCGGGGCCGCCAAACTTAGAAGTCTTTACACAGTCGCTCATTCGCCAAATGAAACATGACTCAATAATATCTAATATCAAACCACAACTGTCATTCCTGACAATGATCTACGGTATTCACCAAGTCGCTAGGTTATTTTTCCCTTAACCACTAGATTCAGAGAATGAGCGATAACCATTGTCACCAAGTTGCTGAGTGTAAGCAATGAACTGCCAAGGATTACATAAATTGGAGATAATGCATTCACTGAATCGCTAAATGTTTTTTGATAACCATCAGATATTTGGAGACTACGTGAACAGAGACAATACTTAGCATTTTAACATATTCTCCAGTTCTCTGAATGGTTGAGGTGTTGACTGGGAGACTTAGAGACCACGCAACTAAAATGATGCTTAACATAAAATTGACTTGTTCGCTGAATCGCCAAATACTAAATGAGACAAGCTATGACCCTTTCTGCTTTAGTGAACACAAAACATTTAACACATGCATGATTTAATCATCTTAAGTGACTTTAAAAAGGTAACAATGAAATAGAAAAATAAGGGCTAATCATGAGGACTTTTGCATGAATTCAACATTTTCAAGGACAAGACCTAGGGTAAGGATTTTTGAAGTGGGCTATGACAATTTTTTGAAAAACTTCCGACACCTGTACCTAGGAAAACTTCACAGACCAGAGGACTAAACCAATGTTTGGATAAAAACCTCAAAAAATCAATAATATACCCAACACATTCATCTTTAGAAGGAAGGCTTTTTTCTCATTCTAAGGGTCCACTTTTTGAATACTAATCTTATGCTATAGGTTTTCTTGGAGACATTAGAGCTTTGGAGATCTTGTTGCATTTAGCTTTCATTCTTGTATTCTTAGCTTAGCTTTCATGGAATCCAGCTTAGTTTCTTTTATGCTCTAGATTAGCTCACATAGCTTAATTAGAAAAGCTTGTAATCCTTTCATTTTCTATAGCTTAGTTGCATACTTGCATATTCATTCTTACCATAGTTGCATTGCATTTTCATTATTGATTCTTGAAGATATTGGCATTCTTGCCCTTGTCTCTTTGAATCTCCCATTGTGTGGTTTACTAGCAAGGTTATAGGCTTAATAGCTCTAGCTAAGAGAATTCTTAATATCTTTGTGACTCCATGCCTAGGGAGCTCTAGGTCACTTTCTCAAGGTTTCCCATTCATGGATTTTCTTAGAGGTAATGACTTAGAGAAGTGCACAATTTGAGTGTACATTTTTGGATTCTCTCCTTCTCCTAAGGCCTATGGAAGAGGGTATAATCTTGTCAAAAATATGGTCTATCCAAGACATGGTCCTCTTAGTTATAGATTAGATGCTAGAGCTGAACCTCTTGATCATGCTCTTTTTGGCCGTAGGTCTAAAAAAATAGTTGGCCTAGGTTTCAAAAGTCATAACAAGAACCTTGTTCCTATCCTTGGTGAGACAGATAGTGAGGATGAAACAAAGTATACACCCAATTTGATAAACCAGTAGGACATGTGTGAAGATTGGGTCCCTTCCACCAATCTCCTTTGGGGAGATTCAAATACTCTAGTTGCTCATGAAATAGTTTCAAGCTCAGAACAAGAAGAATCCATTATTGAAGACCCTATCCAAGAACATCAATACATGAATGGTGTTCAAGATGGTGTTACCCTTGGTGACATTAGGGCTTCCACATCCAGACATCGTAAACATGCTTGGTGTAAACATCCCAGTTAGGATTTAGATTTGGACTCACATGAGTATGAATGGGATTCTCTCTCTAATTCTTCTATAGTTGACATGGATTTTGATGTCATCCATACATATAGTTCCCAACCTGAGGTAGCTAATGAGTCAAGTGTAGGATTACAGGATTTGAATCCGCAAGTCACTTTAGTGGATGATGCTTCACTTGGTAGGATAAATCCTGATTTGGGTACCTTAGAGGGATATTTGACAAACCCTAACTCTACAATCACTAGAGATGATACCATTCATATCCACAACATTGAACCCATCATTGACCTACCCCTTGCTCACCCTCACCTAATTGACTGGTCTCAATGCTATCAAGAGCCTCAGCTCTTAACTTTCTAGAATGACTATGAGATAGTATCTTACCTAAATACCCTTGAGCCCATAGTCTCTTCCACTAGAGAACCAGCTACAAGCATGATAGAACCAAATATCAAGTACCTTAGTCATAAAATAAAAAGAAAAGAAAAAAAGAAAAAGAGTTATGATGGTGAAAACCACTGTGTGGCAGTGTTAGAACCTTAAAAAGTAAAAATAAAGGACGTATCCAAGGGTGAAAACCTCTTTGAGGCACCTAAGGATGAGGTACTTGATCATCTCCCAAGTTACTTTCAAGATAGATCTTTAGTGCTTGTCGAGCCTACAGAGCTAGTTAATTTGGGTACATAAGAGTCTCCACAAATAGTGCATTTGGCTCAGTCTCTATCAACATAGGAAAAAGAAGCATATACCAAGTTCCTACAAAGTAAGAAGATTAATTTTGCTTGGACTTACTTAGATATGCCAAGGTTGGACACTAATCTCATTATGCATCATTTGTCCATAGCTCCGGGTGTAAAACTAGTTAAACAAAAATTGAGGAAAATGCATCCTCACATAGCTCTTCTCGTCAAAGCTGAATTAGAAAAACTCCTTAGTGCAGGGTTCATAAGAGCTATTGACTATGCCAAATGGATTTCAAATATTGTACCAAACATGACAAGTCCATTTGCGTCAGCACAGATTTAAGAGATCTTAATAAAGCATGCCCAAAGGATGATTTTCCACTCCCAAACATAGATATGATAGTGGACATGACCGTGGGTTATGAGATCTATTCCTTGATGGATGGTTTTTTTGGATATAATTAGATTTAAATATCTCCCAAAGATCAGGAAAAGACTGCATTCACTTGCATATGGGGTACCTATTGCTAGAACGTTATGCCTTTTGGATTGAAAAATGCAGGAGCTACTTATCAAAGAGCTATGAAAACTATCTTTCATGACATGATGCATAAGAATATGGAAGATTATGTGGATGACACCTTGACAAAATAAAAAAAAAGGGATACACACTTAAGAGATTTAGAAGTCATTCTAGATCGTATGGAATAGTTTCAATTAAGATTAAATCCTAAAAAGTGTGCATTTAGAGTCACCTCTAGAAAACTTCTAGGATTTATCATTTTAGCCAAAGGAATAGAGGTGGACCCAAAGAAAGTAAAAGTAATCTTGGATATGCCACCTCCCAAAAACATTAGCCAAATGAGGAGTCTTTAGGGACATCTTCAATCTATAAGGAGGTTAATTTCATAACTAGTAGATAGAGCTCAACCCTTTAATAAGACATTGTATAAGGGGGTTAAATGTGTATGGAATGAAGATTATCAAAAGAGCATGGACCAAATCAAGAAATACTTGGCCAATCCTCCAATCTTAATGCCTCCTATCCCAGGAAAACCACTCATATTGTATGTTTTAGCAACAGGATCTTCCTTGGGGGCATTATTAGATCAACTTGATGACACTAGAAAAGAAAGAGCTATATACTACATTAGTCATACTCTCATGTCATATGAGGTCAATTACACTAGTATTGAAAATTTTTGCCTTGCAGTGGTGTTTGCTTCCCAAAAGTTGCAACATTACATGCTTGCACATACAATACACCTCATAGCAAAGATTGATCCTCTCAAATATTTTCTTGGTAAGGATTCTCTCATAGGTAGACTTGCCAAGTGGATGATGATCTTGTCAAAATTTGACAAAGAGTATGTTGAGCATAAAGCTATAAAGGACAAGCCATTGCAAATCAATTGGCTGATTTCCCAATTCAAGACAACATGCCTATTCAAGTTGAATTTCCAGATGAGCACATAATGTACATGACTGTAAGAACATGGAAGATGTTCTTTGATGGCTCTTTTATGCAAAATGGTTTAGGGGCTGGAGAGTTATTTATTTCTCATCATGGGTATACAATTCCTAAGTCCTATAAACTATTGTTCCCATGTACAAATAACATTGTTGAATATGAGGCTTTGACAAATGGATTAAAAATTGCAATAGAATGGAGAATCAGAGAGCTGTATATTTATGGGGATTCACAATTAATAATCAACCAAATTAATGAAGAATACCAAACAAAAGGTGACAAATTTGTACCCTACAAGAAAATGGTTGATTCATTGAGATGATATTTCACCTTTGTCACATTTCAACAAATCCCCAGAGTGGAGAATAAAGTAGTTGATGCTATGGATACATTGGCTTCACTTCTATAGCTAGAACAACATGATCCCAGATTTGAATTTATGGTGGAAGAGCTACATTATCCTATCTATGACTCCCAAGAAACCCATGTCATTTGTACCCTTGTTGGTCATGACTCATCTCGATATGGTACCATTTACTCATATCTCCATGATGACATTATTCCTGAAACCTTCAACCATTCTGAATGAATAAATTTAACCCAAAAATACCTCTCACCATACCCTTATCTCTGGTGATCTATATAGGAGGGGTTTATATGGGACACTTCTTAGGTGCTTGGAAAAGGATGAATCTGATCAAGCGTTAGCTGACATTCATGAGGGCATTTGTGGAAGACATTCTAATGGTTTTACCATGGCCCGAAGGTTGCTTAGGGCTGGGTACTATTAGCCTACCATGTAGATAGATGCAATAGCTTTTGCTAAATCATGTGAAAAGTGTCAGAAACACAGTAACCTGATACATGCTTTAGGAAGGGAGCTTACTCCATCTATATCTCATTGGTCATTTCAGCACTGGGCCTTTGATCTTGTTGGGTAGATTCATCCCAACTCATCAGGTGACACAAATTTATCATCACTGCTACTGACTACTTTACTAAATGGGTAGAGGTTGTCCCACTTTTTGTTGACTCAGGAAAAATAGTATCTCTATTCATTTTAAACCATATCATCTATTGGTATG
>BSBK01011817.1:125000-154519 GCA_027943335.1 Chamaecyparis obtusa
CTCAGAGCTTTGATAATGAGCACTGGAAAAGCCTCCTATAAGCCATAACCCATAAACCAGATGTCAGAACATATCATGATGGATGTCTAAAAATAGTACAAGGAATACTAAACGTAAAAATTGTCTAGACCCATGTTATATTGTTCAAATTCAAAGAATACAATATTTCTCATTACACTAGTGTGATACTATTTTTTAATATAGTATCATGTGATACTTTCCTCAATAGTAGTGTGATACTCTTTTCCTGTATGATGGTTTGCACAAGCTCTCACGATGTTTCATCCAGTATTGTGTGATACTAGATTAAACATTTGTGTAATACTTTATGGACCTGTGAACTATCACATGACAAAAAGTATCAAAGGTGTGTGATACGTTAAACCTATCGTATGAACTTTCGCATGAATATAATTTGAAAATATTAAAAACATGTTTTAAATGCAATTAATGACTCAAAAGGTTAGTTTTTTCTGAAAACTTACTGGGGTACTATAGTGAGGAGGCCGGTTATGCAACTGACTATGCTCAAATCGATGTGTGTGGATAGGAATCACTCCTTGTTGAGCCATAATCTCTCTCTTAGCTCTCAAAGTTCTCAATATCATAAAAGACAAATGAATTTGAAAATGACCTTTTACCCCCTTTTATAGCATTTTGACTTTTTGACCAACTTTTAAAACATCTTGAAATTTCATGAAAATTGCACCCCTAGCTAATTTCGATGTCCTAGATCCATTTTAGGGATGGAAATTAAAATTCAAGTTCATCTTGATAGTCAAAATTGCATTTCAAAATTTCCCCTTCTTCTACGTAGTTGGCTGACCATTTGAGGCCTGATCCTTTGATCTTCACAGGGGCATCTTTATTTCTTCATCCCCATCTCTTCCAACCTCCTAGTCTCTCATTCATTTTCATTCACTTCATCTCACTAGGTTTTGACTTCATCTTTATCCTATATCTTTCTTAGTCAAACCTAGTCAAACTAGGGTATGTCTTCACCACTTGATGGTTATGCTATCATTCTTTCACCTTCGATTATGATTTCTAGTGATTTGACCAAATTTATCAATTTTCTATTTCTCATCTACCTAATTTCAATTTAGATTTTGAGGGGGCAGTACCTATCAAACTTGAAACTTTGATTTAGCTTTTTCTATCAAACCTTGCTTGAGATTCTTATCTCGTATTTAAGACTTGACAATCTCTTATTTACAGGTATGTTGGTCATGTCTTTCAGCTTATCTTTTTCCTAATGTGTTCCCATACGTCAAACACATGTCTGGAATTTTTTTGTGATCCCAAATCGATCTCACATTAGTCAAAGATGGGCAAATGTATGCACCCTAAAATGGTCGCCTAGACTTTGGGCCCCCATTCAACAATTTATCAATTTCTTGAATCAACATTTTCAATTCAATATCAATTTCCTTGATCAAATCCTAATTCTATCATTTATTCAATTATATTCTATGGGCTAACCATTTTATTCTAATTCTTTATTTAATTAAAATGAATTCTCTCCCCTTTTATTAAATAAAAAGTCCCGACTTTTTCTCTTATGCTAAGTTGCACAAATAAAACATTATTCCTATTTTATAAAAAGAAGAAAAGGCCTTTTTGTCTCATATGGGGCACAACAGTCAACTCTTATTTTCTCATTGGAGGAGATTTGTGCAAAAGGATTGATACCTCTTTCAAGCTTCACCCTTGATTAAATCTTTTGCCTCTGAATCTCCATGGTCCATTCATCTTTAAAAGGAAGGCTCTTTTCTCATTTTAAGGATCCACTTTTTGAATACTAATCTTATGCTACAGTTTTTCTTGGAGACATTGAAGCTTTGGAGATCTTGTTGCATTTAGCTTTCATTCTTGCATTCTTATCTTAGCTTTCATGGAATCTAGCTTAGTTTCTTTTATACTCTAGTTTAGCTCACATAGCTTAATTAGCAAAGCTTGTAATCCTTTCATTTTCTATAGCTTAGTTTCATACTTGCACCTTCAATCTTAGCATAGTTGCATTGCATTTCCATTATTGATTCTTCAAGATATTGGCATTCTTGCCCTTGTCTCTTTGAATCTCCCATTGTGTGGTTTAATAGTAAGATTATAGGATTAATAGATCTAGCTAAGAGCATTCTTAATATCCTTGTGACTCCATGCCTAGGGATCTCTAGGTTGCTTTCTCAAGGTTTCCCATTCATGGATTCTCTTGGAAGTAATGACTTAAAGAAGTGCACAATTTGAGTGTACACTATGCATTTTTATTAAATGGTTGTAAGATTTTATTTTGTTTTTACATTTGAAAGGATTTATTGACATTAGGGTTGTTTTTTTCCTAAGATTTAATACACTTCCCTATGTAAATTATTTTAAAATATTGTGATATTAGGGTAAGTGCTCCCCTTTTTTAGGGTGAGTTATAATTTTTTGTACCCTAATGCTTTAAGGAGTATTTCTATTATGTTATTTATATTATCTTATGTTTGTGAAGGGATATTTTAAAAATAAATACCTTATGGTTAATATATTAATTTTTTATAAAATTTAAAATAAGAAATTATATTCATTTTTATTGTTGTTATCTCATAAATAGCATTTCTAAATATTTTGATAATTAAAGTAAGTACCTATGATTAATTATTTAATTTTTTGGGTATTTTATTTATATTATCAAAACATTTGTCTAAGTTATGTCATGATTTTATTAATGTGTTATTTTCATATATTATTGATTCATAAATGGATAATTTTAAATAAGGATCATTTTGAAAACCTAAAATATTATTGAATATAATAACTTTAATTTTAAATTTTATTAAAAGATTATCTAATGTACGGTGTTTTTCTACAGGAATTAAACATAAGGATTATTATGCACAGTACCTGAAGATATAACAAATTAAGTTTGTTATACGGGAAATGTTTTTCCCTAAAACCATTATATGGTTAAATTTGTAATTTCTAGGGTTAGTTGTCAGGATTAGGTTTTGTGAATGGGTATGTATTTTCACAAGAAACCTTTGGTTAATATATTTATATGGAAACATTTGTAAACAAAAAAGGATATGACACAATTGGGACAAAAAACTCCTGCAACTACAGATTTGGCACTCATATGCAATTTTTGAAATGTTATGTCAAATAAGTTGTTTTATGTTCTTTGAGGTTATATATCATTTATTTTTAGTTAGTTTTTTAGATACTCTTTTAACAGGGTGTTCTACTGTGTTCTATTCCCAGATTTATTAATTGAAAGTTAATATATGTAATTCGAATATCAGTTGTATGGTCTGTGAACCTACAATTATTCTTGTTAGTCTCTTAATTTGAGTTAAACTTGATAGGATTAATTATGTGAATTATTTTGAATTATGGATCAAGCGGAAGCTTGTAGGATGATAGTCTTGCTTTATAGAAGTAAGTTCTCTTAAAACTGTCTCTAATTATACATAGGATTGAAAATATCTGACTCTATACCCAAATTTCCATTAGGCACTGATCTAATTTTATTTGAAATTGTTATCTGGTTCTTATTTGTAGTTTACAAATTAATCTGATTACTTCTTTATAAAGCATTAGCAATTAGGTTTTAGTGATAGTACAATTTTAGTGTAGATTTCATACACTTTAGCTATTAGGAGATTGTATTATTTTCCTCCAAGGATTGTTTACCCCTTTGGAAGGAATTATTGTTTTGTCTGTGCATGCATTTTTGCAGCATAGGGAACTCGTGAATTCAGGCCTACCAGCCTTGGCTAAATTAAGCCAGAATTGTAGAGGCACTAGTGTGTGCCTGTCAGTTGGTCAAAATGGTTGATCATTTTTTAGCAGCAACAAATTGGTGACTCTGCTAGGGACGCTATTAGTAAAAGACATCTACAGAATCTTTGGTTATAGTTATAATGACTCTACTAAGATAAAGTGTAGATCTCTATAGTTTTTGTTGACCATTAGTGTTTCAAACTTAGTCATTTACCTAGGCAATGATGGTCGGTCATCACTGCGACCGAGTCATTTTGTAAAGGCCAATTTTTGTATTGTATATTTACCAAGTAAAGTCATGGTCACTATATGTTTGTAATATGCTGAGAGTATAGTTATTGGTGAGTTACATATATCAATGATTACCCAGTGACAGAGAAGTTTAACCGATGCTGAGTGCCATGAATAACTTTTTCTGAGTTAGCTAGAATTGACATACAAGTTTGGAATGGCACAATGATCAAGGTAAACCATTTTTGGTGATAATAATGTTTTTTATTTTGTCTATTGAGGTAATCACGCATCCATATTTTTATCATTGATCCCTATGTAAAACCTAGAGCCAATCAAAAAATTGTATAGTTAAGGTGGCAATAGAAATAAATCCGATCTGTAGATCTTGAAACGGTAAAACATTTTTGTTATTATATAAGGGCAAGATCTAGATCAGAGATAAGTGTGTGAATCAGAGAGATAAGATTGAATTAGTATGATAAAATGATCAGAGAAGTATATTTAGAATACAAAAGTATTTAGACAGAGTTTAGTGACTGAGGTAAGCATTGAAAGGACAAAATCAAGAAATATCAGATAGAAGAGATCAAAATAAAAGTAAAGAGGAGATCTGTAATCTGCATACTAGTGCAAACCAAAAGATCAGGTACTGAGACATTTTGACCAGTGTATCAGGGTAAATCTCTTAATTGAGTAGTCTTAGCAGACTTTTGTAAATCTCTTTACTGAGTGCTTACTTTATTGTAAGTTTATAAATCCTTTAACAAGGTAGACTATACAAGTCTTTTAGCTTTTGACAGAGTAGACCTTTCATAGGGTAGATCATGATTTGATCACATTTTGTAAGCCTTAACAGGAAAAACTTATTACTGTAGTAGTGAAGATTTGTGGGTGTCATCCCCACCCCAGTTTTACCTTTCAAGGGTTTCTGGGTTACCAAAATCTTGGTGTTATGAGTAATTTCATGTATGCTGCTTTATATGTTTTGTTGCTTACTATGATCAAGTTTTTTTTATGTTATGTATAATTTTTTATCAGATCTAAGGATAAAAGTAGGTAATATCTGATTCACCCCCCCTGCTCTCAGTATTACTTTCCCACTTATATTTCCAACATAAAGGACTCAGAATAGTTATATATTCCTCACAAAAGGTGAGGTAGCGACTCTAAAACTCAATTTCAAAAAAATTAGGAAACACCTATGTTAGGGAGAAGATCTCTAAAGAATAATTTATTCATTGAATTTGAATTGAATAGGAGAAATACGAAGTTAGAAAAGATGTTGTATGTGTCTCCTGAAAAATAGCCTGACAAGGATGATCAGGAGTTTGCCTATGAGCAGTTCCCATGTTAAAATCAACATAGCCCAATGAGTAACAATGAGTATAGAAATACTTTTCCATATTCTAAGCCTGGTAATCAAGAAGTTGGTTATGAAGAAGAGCAGGAGGATAGGTGGATGGATGAAGTAATTCAGGGAATAATTAGATTGGAGAATAAAGATGAGAAGATGCTCAGAGCTCTCAGAGGAAAACCTGATAAAAATAATAATGAAACAATTGATAAAAATACTCGGGCACCAAGATACAACCCTCTTCATAAGCAATGCAACAATGATCTTTTTAAAGATTTTACTAACCCATTATACAATATAGATAACAAATGGGGGAACACTAATTATCGCTATGACAATCAAAATAGTGAACTTGAAGAACTGCAAGGAATGGCAATGATCAGGGAGATCAAGATTATTGGAGAAAAAGGAGCGATAGAGAACAACATGACCAAAACAATAGAATGCATCTCTCTAGGTATGATCAACATACACAGTCTGAATGCTAGGATAATACTTATCAGAATAATAAAAATCAAGATCAGGATAATAAACATGTTTCACATAATGGAAACATCCATAGTTTATTAAAAAATGATAAGCATATTCGCTCTAAATATAGTGGAGATGGGCAAGAGAAGATTTATAAAATGAAAAAGAATTTTGATAAAATGCCTGGAAGTATCACATAACATCCTGATATCCATATGCGTGGTTTTCAAAATAAGGATATTCATTATCAAATACATTATGTGCAATAGGTGGAAGATGCACAGAAGTATAAAGAGATACATGATTTGCAATATAATAATGGGCTTCACTAGACTCATAGTAATGTACACCATTCAAAATTTTATGTATAGCCTTATGGACGTATATTAAAGTAATTTGAAGAGGTGCTAGAGCTAGTTGGTGAATTACATAGGCAAAGTAATCACAATGCTCACGTTAAAGATGGGAAGAACTACACTTACGTACAGCCTCAAGGTGCATGTCATGTGCCACATCAGTAGCATGCACAAGCCCTACAAAACCTATATCAGAGGCAAAGTAATCCATGACAATCACAAAATTAGTTTCATATAATTGGAAAGAGGTTTGATGATATATGTATGCAGCCTAAAAATAACTCTTATTTATAGCCAGATATTGACTTATGTAACCAACATGTTAAAACAAAAGGTAAAAATAAAGTTATGCTTGTAATTGGAGAAGGAAACAGTGATCATGTGAAAATAGGTAATAAATGTGAAGTTGTGCAATTGAATAAAACATCACATATTTTGATGATTGATAATGTGTATGAGAAACATACTCACACACATTAACAAGATATTAAAAATTATAACACGCAATATGGTACAGGGGCACCTAGTGAAACAGGGCCATCAACATTTGAAATTTTGTTGTGTAGTGCTCTTAATGAGCCTTTTAAGTAAAATAAAGGTCTGAGGACCAGTTTGAGTAAATAGAAATGTTAGTTGGGGTTTAGAGGTCCTTAGAAGTCCTTTGGATAGGCCTTAAGGCTAGTTATTTCTTTTGGGTATAAAGCCATATTGTAAGGATAGGAGTCTTTTAAAGACTTTTCAAAGTCATTTGAAGTTAGAAAGAGGGATTAAAAGCCTAGGATTCACCTAGGAAGAGTCCTTAGGCTTAGGAAGTTAAGATTTAGTAAGTTTATAAAAGTTGTAAAGAAAGTTGAGAAAGTTGCAAAGTGCAACTTTGCAATATTGGAAATGTTGCTCGGCTATCCTATTAAATGGTGGAAATTAACCTTTATCCTGATAGAAGACCTAATGCTAGAGTCTAAAAACCTAAAAGATCATATATAATCCTAATAAACCCTAAAAATTTCCATACGGTGTGTGTCTAAGTACGGACAGGAGACTAGTGTAACTAATCTGTACATGAGAAAGGATAACAGTGAATGAAATGAAGGCTTTTGTGTGCTATATTTGATACTGTAACAATTTGGCATTGTAGTTAGTCTTGTTTGAAGTAGCTTTGATTCATTAGTGATGAAGGGTGCTCCCCTTAATACCACAAACACATAACAGAAATAGAGAAACAACAACAATATGCAAGAACAGAAAATTGGCTTCAGAAAATTGGCTTCTTATTATCTCCACAAATGTGGAATTACAAACTTTCAGAATTACAATATGCAAAGCCACATGGGCATTCCCTTACAATATTCTGTAGGACAAAGCCTTGAATCAATACCCAAATCTACTACCCAGAACTATTCTGAACTGCCTAAGACAATAATACAACCTTCCTTATATAGGCAAATTTCCACCACCTGGGAAGGTTCCAGAATTTTAGCCAATAAGGCCGACCAAACTTAGAATTATTTTATTTTACATTTTATTACATCATAGTCAGCTCAAGATAACCTTTGAAACCCGAATAGAAATTTTGAAGAAAATTATTTTCTGCCATTTCAGGTGGCCCAACTTCCGAAGACCATAAGTCATCACCAGTTGACCCGATTGGCTATTATAACCCTATTTCGGAAACGCCATGAAGTGCTCTACAGGCTTGACTAGTACAAGTGGCCATCACCCAAATTTTTGACCTCATTCAAGGCCTCTAAAGCCTTCAAAACTGAGTTCAAAGTTTCTTTACCCTGCTGCCAATACCGAAAATCTTCAATATCTTCCAATATACACTTGATCTAGCAATGAAACTTTATTGGCAGACTTATATGACCAAAATGAACCTCCAAGAAAGAAATCAGATCATTCTGAGTACATACAAAAATTACCAAAAATAGTAACTTTCCATAAATAGCAGCTCTGCACAAGATAACCCTTATTGAATACAAAAATAGAAATATTTTTGGGTGATGCAAGATTGCTCTTACACCCAGGATGCTCCTACATCAGACACCCAGGGTAATTTGAGAAGTGACCCTGTCACGACTCAAGTGTGCAGAGGAAAACCAAGATGGTTAACCTCCTCCCTTGTTAGCCATGATGAATCTTCAACAGGTCATCCTTTCCATTTGACCAAATACTCTTCATATGTCCTGTTCCTTGTGCTTCTGCCAACACAACTGTCCAGTATGTCTTCAATCTCCTTGATATCTGAACTGGTTGCTGGAACACTCCACTGTGCTGCTGCAACCTCATCTTCAACACCTCCTTCATGATACTCTATCAAATCTGAAATGTTAAACACTGGTGAAATATTTAGCTCAGTAGGCAATTCTACCTCATATGCATTTCTTGAATCATGTTTCTTCAGTATCCTACATGGTCCAAACTTCTTCATTTTCAGCTTGTTATATGTACCAACTAGAAACCGCTCCTTCCGCAAATGAACCATGACTTCATCACCAACCTAAAATTTCTTATACCTCTTTTTCTCATCTTCCTTAGCCTTATACTATGCATTCATCTTGGTAATATGCTTCCTCACCTCCTCATGGATGTTCTTCAAATGTTCTGCAAAATCCTCAGCTTCAGGACTACTTATTTCTCCTTTATCTATCTTCCTCAATTCAGATGCATTTCTTGGACTACTTCCATATACAATCTGGAATGGTGATTTACCAGTGCTCCTGTTGACAGAATTATTATATGCAAATTCTGCCTGTGGTAAAATCAAATCCCATCCTATTGGCTTATCTCCAACCAAACATCTCAGCAAATTTCCTAAACTCCTATTCACCACCTCTGTCTGTCCATTAGTTTGTGGATGATGTGATGAACTAAACTTCAAATCTATCTTCAACTTCTTCCATAATGTACGCCAGAAATATCCAATGAACTTAGTGTCTCTATCTGAAACTATAGTCTTTGGCAAACCATGTAGTCTCACTACTTCTCTGAAAAACAATTCTGCTACATGAACAGCATCATTAGTCTTCTTGCAGGGAATAAAATGTGCCATCTTTGAAAATCTGTCAACTACCACAAAAATTGAATCATGTCCCCGCTATGTCCTTGGCAAACCAAGAACAAAGTCCATGTTGATATCCTCCCAAGGCTTCTCTGGTACAGGTAATGGCTGATACAACCCTCTATTCTACTTCACTCCCTTCGCCATCTGACATACTCGGCAACTCTGTACAAAATTCTTGACATCTTGTTGCAACTGTGGCCAATAATAATTTTCACTAACCAAAGCAAGAGTTTTATCTCGACCAAAATGTCCAGCCAATCCACCGCTATGATTCTCCTTGATGAGATTCTCCCTCATAGAGCTTCGAGGAATGCACAATTGACTCCCTCTAAATAGCATATCATCCTAAATGATGAAATCCAGCCACTTTGTTCTGTCTAGAGTAACAGGTTCTTTACAAGCTTTCCAAGCTTCACCAAAATCAGGATCCTCTGGATACAACTTCTTGAGTTCCTTGAACCCAACCACTTCAATCTCCATTTCTATCAGCAATAATTGCCTTCTACTAAGAGCATCTACAACCTTGTTAGACTTTCCACTCTTGTGTTTCAAAACAAATGTATAACTCTGCAAAACCTCAACCCATTTCAAATGCCTCTAATTCAACTTTCCTTGACTATTCAAATATTGCAAAGCTTGATGATCAGTATACAAAAAAACCTCCTTAGGAAGTAGATAATGTCTCCACTTCTTTAATGCTTGAAATATAGCATAAAATTCCTGATCATAAATAGAATACTTCCTCTTGACATCATTTAACTTCTCACTGAAATACGCAACAGGTTTACCTTCTTGGCTCATAACAGCTCCTATTGCAGTACCACTAGCATCACAATCTACTTGAAACACCTTATTAAAATCTGGAAGGGCTAAAATAGGTTGTTCTGTAACTTTTTGTTTTAACAATTGAAAACTCTGTTCTACCCCATTAGCCCACTTAAACTCTTTTCTATCCCCTCTCATTGTTTCAGTCAAGGGTCCACAAATATTGCTAAAATTTTTGATAAACTTTCTGTAAAAGCTAGCTAGACCATGAAAAGATCTTACCTCAGTAGCACTCCTTGGAGTAGGCCATTCAAGGATAGCCTGTACCTTCTCTAGGTCCATTTTTAGACCTTCTACTGAAACTACAAATCCCAAATACACTAACTCTTTCTTCACAAAACTGCACTTCTTCAAATTAATCAACAATTTCTCATCTCTCAACTTCTCAAACACCATATGAATATGCATCATATGTTCCTCCAATGTCTTGCTAAAAATCAAAATATCATCTAGGTAAACAATGACAAACTTACCTAGAAATTCTTTCAGGACCTTGTTCATGAGCCGCATGAAAGTGCTTGATGCATTGGTTAGCCCAAAAGGCATGAATAACCACTCATATAGTCCTTCCTTTGTCTTGAAGGCAGTCTTCCATTCATCTCCTTCTTTGATCCGAATCTAGTGATATCCACTCTTCAGGTCTATCTTTGAGAAATACACAGCTCCACTCAAACAATCTATAATATCATCCATTCATGGCAATGGAAACCTATACTTGATTTTGATCTTGTTTATTGCTCTGGAATCTATACACATCCTCCACTCTCCATTCTTCTTTGGTGCTAATACCGCTGGTATAGCATAGGGACTCAGACTCTCTTGAATCAACCCCTTCTGCAATAACTTGTGTACTTGTCTGTTCAACTCTTCACTTTTTGCTAGTATCATTCTGTGTGCTGCCTTGTTTGGCAAACTGGCTCTTGGAATCAAATCCATCTGATGACTGATCCTCCTTATGGGTGGTAATCCATCAAGTACATTATCAGATACAATATCCAAAAACTCATTCAACAAATCTGCAACCTCTACAGGTACATCCTCTACTTCTTCTTTACTAGCTTTTCGAATTAAAGAAAAACACACATGTTCATGCCTCATACCATCTAAGAATTTTCTTCCATCAACAAATGTTATTCTTGCACTCCCACACACCTTTTCTTCGGTCTCCTTCAATGGCTTTAGCTTATGTCGCACTCCATCCTTTGTTAGGGAATAGGTATTCGCATAGCCATCATGTACAACACATCTGTCAAACTGCCATGGTCTACCCAACAACATATGACATGCATCCATAGGGATGATATCACATAGTACCTCATCTTGGTACCTGCCAATCTTGAACTTTACTAGGCACTATTCACTGACCATGACCTTGTGGTAATCCTGCACCTAGGCAATCCGATATGGATGTGGGTTTTTCTATCTCTTGAGCTTCAACTTTGTCACCATCTCCTCTGACACCAAATTGTCAGTGCTTCCACTATCGATAATCACATCATAGCATTTACCCTCACACTTGCATCTAGTACGAAATAGGCTCCTCCTTTGTTCAGGTTCATTCTCACCACTCAGCAAGACTCTTCTGTTAATTAGCATTTCTCCTCTTTCAGCATCTTCAGAATTTGATGATCTAGCATCTTCATCTACATGTGCAACTCTGGCCTAGCCTTCATTTCTCCTATCTGTTCTACCTTGGCGCTGAGGACATTCAAATTCCCTATGACCTTCTTCTCCATAGTGAAAACATGTTCCACGAAAGCCTCCTCTTCCTGAACCTTGTCCTCTACCTCTTCCCCTCTGATCTCTATTATTCTAATCTTGGAAATGATTGGAATTGTTTCCTCTCTGATTCTGGCTGCTACTGGCCTCATCCTTCTTTTTCGGATCTTCATTTCAGCCACCATATGACTGTCCACTAGATCTTCCACCATGACCTCTTCCATTTTTTCTGCTCTCAAACTTCTTGTTCAGCTTTTCCTCTACTTCTAGAGCAAACTGGTATGCCTCATCAATACTGTTCATTCAAACCAGATTCAACTCCTCCTGAATGCTTGGCCTTAAACCATTAAGGTATCGAGCAAATTTCTCCTTATCAGCTTCTGCATGGCTAGTTCTGATGAGGAGTCGATAGAACTCCTCTGTATACTCCTAAACAGATCTTCCTACTTGCTTCAAACTTTGCATTTTTTTTAGTAGATCAAGCTCATAATTAACAGGAATGAACTGTCGCTTCAATTTATCCACCATCTGATCCCATCTTGTGATTTTATCTTTCCCTCTTCTATTTCGCTCCAATTGAATTTCTTGCCACCAGATCTTCGCATGACCTTTTAGTCTAGCCTTCGCAAATTTGACCCTATCAGGATCCTCAAGATCTTCATACTCAAAATATTCCTCACATTCATTGATCCAGTTGATCAATTCCTCTGGGTTAAGATTTCTAGAAAATGTAGGAACCTCAATCTTAGGTCTTTTCCCAATCTTGGAAATTGCCCGAAAAAGTCTTTCTTCCTCCTGGTTCACAATTTTAGCTTCTCCTTCTTGATATTCTTCTTTGGCTTCATCCTCACTTTCGTCTCTGACATTAGGATTCATTCCTCTATGAATCTCTTCTTGCAATGCTTGCACTTGTCTCTGCAGCTCTCTAACCTCAGGTGTCATAGCACCAGCTCTTCCACCATGTTCTCTTCGTGGAGGCATTTTCGCGATGCGCATTGAAACCCTAGCCACAGTCCTGGTGCAAACTGCCTCACAGTCGGCGATCTATTTACACACTCAAAAACTCCTGCTTTGATACCACTTGATGAAGGGTGCTCCCCTTAATACCACAAACACATAACAAAAATAGAGAAATAACAACAATATGCAAGAACAAAAAATTGGCTTCTTATTATCTCCACAAATGTGGAATTACAAGCTTTCAGAATTACAATATGCAAAGCCACATGGGCATTTCCTTACAATATTCTATAGGATAAAGCCTCGAACTATTACCCAGATCTACTACCTAGAACTATTCTGAACTGCCTAAGATAATAATACAGCCTTCCTTATATAGGCAAATTTCCACCGCCTGGGAAGGTTCCAGAATTTTAGCCAATAAGGCCTACCAAACTTAGAATTATTTTATTTTACATTTTATTACATCATAGTCAGCTCAAGATAACCTTTGAAACCCGAACAAAAATTTTGAAGAAAATTATTTTGTACCATTTCAGGTGGCCCAACTTCTGAAGACCATAAGTCATCACTAGTTGACCCGATCGGCTATTATAACCCCATTTCGAAAATGCCACAAAGTGCGCTACAGGCTTGATCGGCACAAGTGCCCATCACCCAAATTTTTGACCTCATCCAGGGCCTCTAAAGCCTTCAAAATCTGAGTTCAAAGTTTCTGTACCCTACTGCCAATATCGAAAATCTTCAATATCTTCCAATATACACTTGATCTGGCAATGAAACTTTACTAGCAGACTTATATGACCAAAATGAACCTCCAAGAAAGAAATCAGATCATTCTGAGCACCTACAAAAATTACCAAAAATAGTAACTTTCCATAAATAGCAGCTCTGCACAAGATAGCCCTTATTGAATAAAAAAATAGAAATATTTTTGGGTGATGCAAGATTTCTCTTACACCCAGGATGCTCCTACATCAATTAGTTAGTGTTTAATTAGTTTTCTTTTAAAAGATTGTAATTAGTTTGTGTGTGCCAATTTGCTGTCCTGAACCAGGTAGTTGAACTTCTAAGCAATGTAGCTCACTATCCCACTGTAGAATCAATACGACCATTTGGGGATAGTGATTAAGTTTAATGTACTATATGTTTTTAGTAGGAGGGCCCTTCAAAACCTATGGAGGCATTTTTAATCCCTTTCCCTAGGTGAGTCTAAGCAAGCTCGGTTAGGGAAGAGTGTTGTTGCAGAGCTTGTAACTTGCACGGTTATGGAGACAATGAAGGAAGTAGGCATGGAATAGTTAGGGGAGTGTGTACAGGTCCTTTTATAACAAGGAGGGGTTTGTGGCAATCCCACAAAGCACCAAACCAAACTAAGGAATAAAGAGGCCTAGAAAAGGCCTAAAAACCCTCCAAACCCTCACTTTGTGTAGAGGTACAATACAGCCTTCCTGAGACCCAAAACCTTGAAAATATCTAAGGGTTTTCAAAATGAATAAAAGTCTCTGAAGGAATTTTGTGATGGTCAGTGGAAGAATTTGGTGTATTTAGCCTGATTTCTCGGAGTAGGAGGGCTAATTGGGGCTCCGTTCTAATAGCCCTGTTTTGGTAGAAAAGTGAAGAATTGATAGAGAAGATAAATTCTTAGGGTTGAACTAGGCATTGAAAAAAGAATTTTAAGAGGTCTTGAAGAATCTCCATGACCTTGCAAGATGTGTGCAAAGACTTGTGAAGAAAGACTTTAGGAGAGCTTAGGAACTTTGTGTGTTCCTCACCTAGCATGCAAGCCTAGTAGCTGGCAAGTGGAAGATTTTGTTCAAGATAGAAGAGTGGGGTTTAGGATCAGGCAATTAGAGATTGAAGTAGTTCATATAGATCCATTTGGTGTACTTGAAAGTCACCTCAAGTCTCAATCATAGACAAGAAGCATGAACTAGTGATTAGTTTATCCCCTCTCCCTATCAAGTGGTATCAGAGCCTTATAAAGGTGTGGGAAAAGTAATTGCAAGAGTAAGGTGGATGCTTTCACCTAATAAATCTAGTGGATCCAACAAGATGGTGACCAATGTAAAATTGGCCAAGAAAGTAGAAGAGCAAGAGGAGGATAACAAGTTATTGAGAGAAAGACTAGCACAACTGGAGTGGTTGTTAAGTGATGTCCAAGACAAGGAAGACAAAGTTAAGGACAAGATGGAGGAAAAAGAAGAGTAGGAAGCCAAAGAGAAGGAGCTTGAGTTGGAGGAGGAAACCCCAACACCAAACCCTACTAGACTAGAAGAGCCTTTCTTAAAGGCATTAAAGGCAATAAATAGAAAAGCTTTGGAAGACATCACTTTGTTCAGTTGCAAGATGGATCCATATCTGATCATGGATTGGATTGATGGAATGGAGAACCATTTTGAATGTGATGGTGTCTCTGATGCTTAGAAGGTCAAAGTAGCAAAGTCAAGGTTAAGAGGCTCTGCCTTAACCTGGTGGAAATTTGTCCAAACAGAAAGAGAAAGGGAAGGGAAGAGTCCCATAGTTACTTGGAAAGGAATGGTGACTAAAATTAGGCAGGCTTATATTCCTGATGATTATGACATACAGTTGCACAGGAGAAGGTAGAACCTTAGACAAAAGAGATGGATGTACACTCTTATACTAAAGAATTTCAAAAACTATGCCTAAGGTCCAATGTGGTTGAAGATGAAAGCATTAGGTTGGCAAGATACTTGAATGGTCTTAAATGGTCCATCCAAGAAGATATGAGCCTTGTTAGTCCTAAAATAGTCCATCAATGTTACCAAATTGCTTTAAAGGTGGAAGAGAAAGGAAATAGGAAGCAAGATCAGACCTCAATGAATAGAGGAAGGGGTAGAGATGGCATAGGACATAGGGGAAGCTATGGAGGTAGAAGCAATGCAAGTAGACCTCAAGGTGAGTCCAAGCTAACTGAACAAAGTGGAGAGACCAGCCAAAGGGGTGGTTCAAGCAGAGGTAGAGGATTTGGAGGAAGAGGTAGATCCCCAGGAGGAAGAGAACCATCTTATTTTACCACCATGAAGTGTTACCACTATCAGGAATTGGGGCATCCCGCTTATAGGTGTCCTGAAAAAGGATCATCTTCACAAGGTGACAAGAAAGTGGCATATGTACATGAAGATACTTCAAGTGTAAAGTCTCCTAACATTCAATTGGATTCAGAGAGTGGTGAAAATTTGATGATAAAGAGGGTCCTAATCAGAGAACTAGTTAAGGAGGAGCCCAAAAAAAAGGTCACTCTTCAAGGTAAGATGCAAGATAATGGGAAAAGTCTACAAAGTTATCATAGACTTAGGGTCTACTGATAACATAATCTCCTAGGATGCCATTACCAAGCTCAAGATTCCTAAAATACCTCATAGCACTCCTTACAAGGTCACATGGTTGAATAAAGGGCAACATGTCTTGGTTAATGAGCAGGCATGGATTGAGTTCACCATAGGTGGGTATAAGGACAAGCTCTTATGTGATGTTTTTCCAATGGATGCATGTCACCTATTACTAGGTAGGCCATGGTAGTTTGATAGAAAGGCTATGCACAATGGTGAACTCAACTCACACAATTTTGTGAAGGATGGTGTGAGCTACAAAATTCAGTCTTTACTTGAACAAGACAGCCAAGGAAGTGGACCTAATGTATGATGTTGAAGGGGAAAGAGTTCATGAAGACTCTTGAGAAAGAAGAAGGAGTGGGTTATGCTATTGTAGTGAAACCCAAGGAGGACATAGAGACCAAGAAAGAGGGCATACGCCATCAAGTGCAGAAAATTTTGAAGGAGTTCAAGGACATTATAATAGATGGAGCACCTACAACCTTTCCACCTAAGAGAGAAATCAGTCATCAAATAGATTGGATTCCAGGGGCATCATTGCCAAACAAGGGACCTTACAAGAAAACTCCTGAGTAGAATAGGGAAGTTGCAAAGCAAGTACAAGAATTGATGGACCAAGGGCTAATAAGAAATAGCATCAGCCCATGTGTTGTTCCTACCATTTTGGCACCCAAGAAAGGAGGAACATGGAGATTGTGTATAGACTCTAGAGCCATTAACAAGATCACAATCCAATATAGGTTTCCCATACCTAGGATTGAAGATCTAATGGATTGCCTAGGAGGGGCAAGATATTACACAAAGATACACCTTAAAAGTGGTTATCACCAAATAAGAATAAAAGAGGGAGATGAGTGGAAGACAACTTTATAAACCATTGAAGGACTCTATGAATGACTAGTCATGCCATTTGGCCTCTCCAATGCTCCAAGTACATTCATGACGCTCATGAATGAGGTGTTGAAAGACTTCACAGGTAAGTTTGTGGTAGTCTATTTAGATGACATATTAATTTTTAGCATGAGTAAAGAGGAACATTTAAAGCATCTTAAGATTATGTTGTCTAAATTGAAAGAGTAACACCTAACCATCAATCTAGATAAGTGTGACATTATGAAGAAGGAACTATTCTATTTAGGCTTTGTTCTATCTCAAGGAGATCTAAAGATGGATGACACTAAAGTTGCAACAATATTAAGTTGGCCAACTCCCAAGAATGTCAATGAAGTGAGGAGTTTCCATGGCCTAGCTCAGTACTATAGAAATTTTATCAGGAACTTCATTGGGATATGTGCTCCAATGATGGAAACCATTAAGGGTGGAATGAAAACAAAACTTGTGTGAACACTTGCAGTAGATAAGGGATTTGAGACATTAAACAAAGAGGTAGCTACTAAGCCTATTCTAAGGTTGCCAACCTTTGATGAACCCTTTGTCATTGAATGTGATGCTAGTAACATAGAAGTAGGAGGAGTTTTGAGTCAAAGCAATAGACCAGTGGCTTTCTTTAGTGAGAAACTAAATGCAACAAAGAAAAAGTACTCTTCCTATGATCTAGAACTTTATGCACTTGTTCAATCCCTTAGGAAGTGGAGGCATTATCTTTTTCCCAAAGAGTTTGTAGTGTTCAATGACAATCAGGCTTTGAGATTTCTCAACTCCCAAGATAAGTTGAGTCATAGACATGTCAAGTGGGTGGAGTATTTATAGTCTTATACCTTCACCATCAAGCACAACAAGGGGCAGCTCAACAAAGTAGCAGATGCCTTGAGTAGAAGGCTGCTCACTGTTCAAGAAGTCCAAATGAAAAGCATAGGATTGGATAACTTCAAGGAGCTATACCAAACTGATGAAGACTTTGCAGTAGCATACAAGGTGTGCCAAGAACATTTAAATAACTTCCATGGTGAGTTTGCAGAGTATACATTACAGAATGGACTCTTATTTAAAGGAGGGCAATTGTGTGTTCCAAGAGGATCCATGAGGGAGAACCTCATTCAAGAAAAATGCAATGGGAGTTTGAGTGGTCATTTTGGCCTCAACAAGACCTTGGAATTGGTTCAAAGGTACTACTAATGGCCTAAAATGCAAAGATATGTCAGGACCTATGCTGAGCAATGCATCATATGTCAAAGAGCCAAGGGTACTTCTACAAATGCAGGACTTTATCTGCCTCTCCCAATACCAAGCAGACCTTGAGAATGTGTAAGTATGGATTTTGTGGTTGGTTTACCTAGGACAAAGAGTGGCTTTGATAGTATCTATGTTGTAGTGGATAGATTCAATAAAATGAGTCATTTTATCCCATGTAAAGTCAATCATGATGCAAGTCATATTTCTTATTTGTTTTTGAAGGAAGTTGTAAGAATTCATGGCTTCCCAAGTAGTATTGTATCTGACATGGATATCAAATTCATGGGACACTTTTTGAGGTCCTTATGGAAAAAACTAGGTACCAATCTAGCATTTCATTTAGCTTACCATCCTCAAACTGATGGTGAAATGGAGGTGGTCAATAGGATACTTGGAAATTTGTTAATATGCTTAACCAAAGAATATGGTTTGACATGGGATTGAGTCCTTCACCAAAAAGATTTTTCCTATAATGATAGCATCAACAGGACTACAGGAAAGAGTCCCTTTGAGATTGTCTATGGGATACATCCTAGGGGTGTATGTGAACTAAGAAATTTGGAAAACCAAGTCCCTAATAATGCTTATGCTAAAGACTTTAGTCAATAAATGAAAGAAATACATGACCACGTGAAACAGTCCCTCATTAACAACACCAAGAAGATCAAATACAAGGTTGATCTCAAGAGAAGAGAGATTTAGTTTGGTGTAGGTGACTTAGTCATGGTCCACCTAAACAAAGAAAGAATGGAAAAAGGAGTTCCTACAAAGCTTCAAATGAAGAGAGTTGGTCCATGTCCCATATTGGCCAAGTATGGATAGAATGCTTACAAAGTTGGTCTACCAAATGATCTAGCTATCTCTCCCATCTTCAATGTTGTAGACCTAGTTAGGTACAGAGGACCTCTTACTGAGGTAGATTAGAATGTGGAGGAAGCTAAGCATGAAGTTAAAGTAGCAACCCTGCCTCCCTCAATCAAGCCAAGAGTAGAGAAGATATTGAACTCCTAGGTGCATAAAAAGACTAGGCATGGAGTCTATAGAGAACACCTTATCAAGTGGTAGGGTAAACTAGATTCTGAAGAAACTTGGGTCCCTTAGAATTAGTTTCACCTTCTTGGCATAGATCCCCACCTATTGTATCCAACCGAGACTTAGCTTCTTTGGTGGGGAGTATGGTGGAGGAGCACCTAGTGAAACAGGGCCCTCACCATTTTAAATTTTGTTGTGTAGTGCTCTTAATGAGCCTTGTAAGTAAAATAAAGGTGTGAGGACCAATTTGAGTAAATGGAAATGTTAGTTTGGGTTTAGAGGTCCTTAGAAGTCCTTTGGATAGGCCTCAAGGCTAGTTAATTCTTTTGGGCATAAGGCCATACTGTAAGGACAAGGGTCTTTAAAAGACTTTTCAAAGTCATTTGAAGTTAGAAATAGGGATTAAAAGCCTAGGAGTCACCTCGAAAGAGTCCTTAGGCTTAGGAAGTTAAGAGTTAGCAAGTTTATAAAAGTTGTAAACAAAGTTGCAAAACTTGCAAAGTGCAACTTTGCAATTTCAGAAATGTTTCTCAGCTATCCCCTAAAATGGTGGAAATTAACCTTTAGCCTGATAGAAGACCTAATGATGGAGTATACAAACCTAAAAGATCATATATAAGACTAATAAACCCTAAAAATTGCAATAGGGTGTGTGTCTAAGTACGGACAGGAGACTGATGTAACTGATCTGTACATGAGAAAGGATAACAATGAATGAAATGAAGGCTTTTGTGTGCTATATTTGATACTATAAAAATTTTGAATTGTCTTTATTCTTGTTTGAAGTAGCTTTGATTCATTGGTTAGTGTGTAATTAGTTTTCTTTTACAAAGTTTGTAATTAGTTTGTGTGTGCCAGTCTGCTGTCCTGAACTAGGCAGTTGAACTTGTAAGCAATGTAGCTCACTATCCCATCATAGACTCAGTATGACCATTTGGGGATAGTGAGTAGGTTCAATGTACTATATGTTTGTAGGAGGAGGGCCCTTCAAAACCTATGGAGGCATTTTTAATCTCTTTCCCTAGGCGAGCCTGAGCAAGCTCGGTTAGGGAAGAGTTTTGTTTTAGAGCTTGTAACTTGCAAGGTTGTGAAGACAATGAAGGAAGAAGGAATGGAATAGTTAGGGGAGTTTGTATAGGTACTTTGATAAGAAGGAGGAGTCTGTGGAAATCCCACAAAGCACCAAACCAAACTAAGGAACAAACAAGTCTAGAAAAGGCCTAAAAACCCTCCAAACCCTCAATTTGTGTAGAGGTACAGTACGGCCTTCCTGAGACCCAAAACCTTGAAAATATCTAAGGGTTTGAAAAATGAATGAAAGTCTCTAAAGGAATTTTGTGATGGTCAGTGGAAGAATTTGGAGTATTTAACCTGATTTCTTGGAGCAGGAGGGCTAATTGGGGCTCCCTTCTAGTAGCCCTATTTTGGTTGAAAAGTGAAGAATCGGTAGAGAAGCTAAATGCTTAGGGTTGACCTAGGTATTGAAACAAGAATTTTAAGAGGTCTTAAAGAATCTCCATGACCCTGCAACATGTGTGCAAAGACTTGTGAAGAGCTTAGGAACTTTGTGTGTTCCTCACCTAGCATGGAAGTCTAGTAGTTGGAAAGTAGAAGATTTTGTTCAAGATAGAAGAGTGGGGTTTAGGATGAGGGGATCAAAGGTTGAAGCAGGTCCTATAGATCCATTTGGTGTACTTGCAAGTCACCTCAAGTCTCAATCATAGACAAGGAGCATGAACTAGTGATTAGTTCATCCCCTCTCCCTATCACAATATAAATTATTGTATGATTTCACACGTGCACATAATACAAGTCATCCTAATTTGCATATGTAGGGGTAGAGATATGAAGAAGAGAGTATTCAAATTGGGAAAAGTGACTTATTCTCAAATCACTTGCCACAGAATAGAAATCCATGTGACTATTTCGAAGAGGAAATTTGGAATGCACAACCATCTAAAAATACATCTGGCTTACTTAATATGGAAGAGAATTACATGGAGTTACAAATGCATAATGTTATTTACCCAAAATTTTATGTCCAGGGCATGCAGTGAACCAATCTATGAAAATATCTATAGTATATTAGTAATAATACATAGCCTAATGAGGAGTGCATGATGGGTGATAACACCATTAATCACAATGTAGATTATGAGTAGTAGCACATTGGGGTCCAGGAGCAGTCCTAAGACATGCATCATGAGCAAGGAGATTGGCATCATTCAGAATACCATGTGTAGCAAAATAGACATACACACCCCCAAAACTACAATGTACATGGTGAAAGCAGCTCTTATCTACCATCAAACATTAAATTGTATGGTAATTAAGGAGGTAAATTATGAGACTTATAGTCACATGGTAATTACACAAGTGAATTACGAGATTTATAGTCACATGAAATCGCACATGGCTGGAATGTTGATGACCAACAGAATAATTTTCTAGCACATAACATGGAAATGCAAACTTTTAATACACATTACCCTAATATACATCTATGTAAGGAGGAATATGTTAAAGAAGATATTCAAAATGAAAAATATGATGTGCAGCCAAGTAATGTTTATCAGTTTGCGCAAAAGGAGGATGAGTATTGTAAAAGGAATATGCATGCCAACTTTGAAGATATAAAATGTAACAAAAATATTTATTTATAGAAAAACAATTACTTATGTAAGTGAAACATCAATAGTGGAGGAAATAAAGTAGACAATCAGCCAAGTCTAAGTACGTATAAAAAGGAAATCAATTATCCAAAACAGCCTACATAGCAAGCTAGTCATGCACAACCATATGAAAATCATATGCTGGGCAATGACAAGATGAACAATATGTAAGGAAATAATGTGTATTACCCTACACGGCAAGGGCATGGAGACCACATGAAAGTTTATAATTATTATCCAACCCTTCAGTGCAGGCAGAATGAATACGATATGGCCAATAAAAATGATGTGCCATATAATAACCTAAATATGGATAATTGGAACAATAATCAGCAGCAGTATATACAACACAATAACCAAAATTAATGATATCATGATCCTTATCAGAATAATGGTGACATGAAAAATGGTATGAATAATCAAAACCAACACTGTCATCATCATAATAGTGAGGCACAAAACCATGCATAACAATATGATGTGGGCACAAATTAATAATTCGAGCATTCTGGACAGCATCAGCATCAACATTTCAAAGGAATGATGCAACCTCATACGCATCAATATGGTAATCAAGAAAATCAAGACCAGAGAGGTAACCTTATTTCTCAAAATCAGTATTTTCAAAATAATAATCGAAATAGAAATCCATTTGATGTCATATTTCAAGGGATTAATGAGAGATATAAACAATTAGATTTCTCATATGTTATATTCTCTCCTAACCCAATACCAAAAAAATTAAAATCTTCTATCCCTAAATTTACTAGTGATGGGTCACAATTAGTAGAACAACATGTAATAAATGTTAAAAATGTTGTATATGAATTTGATATAACATATGAAGATGTGTGTATGAAGATGTTTGTGCAGTCGCTCAAAAATAGTGTAGAGGAATGGTATAGGAATTTGCCTGATGGATCTATTAATTGTTGGCAAAGTTTTGTTGATCAGTTTATGGAAGAATTTGGGGATCATAGAGATCCATCTTTTGCATCTCACAAATTAACTAGTATGAAGAAGAATGTGAATGAGACAATGAAGGAACTTAATAAAAGGTTTAGCAGGGTATAAAATAAGATTCTAAAAGATATCCGCCATGTTGATTCCTTTTTAATAACTTTTTATTTGACAACATTTGATGTCCAAACAAATTATGAGATAAGGTCTCATAACCCGACAACATTACAAGAAGCTTTTAAGATTGCATTAACTATTGAGAACAACATAATAGCTGTCGAGACAGTGGATAAGAGAAATGATCCCAAGATTTTCAATCCTATAGCCCTAAAAAAGAATGAAGAAGGTGAGAAGATGGATGAATTAGTGAGTTTGATGAAAAATTTGCAATCAAATAAAAGTCATTTTCAAGCAAGAAAGAATGATAGAAATTTCAATGGGAATGATAGATACAGATTGCAAGACATGCCTCATCACACCAATTAGAAGGATGGAAAGCCTTTGAAAAAAAAATAGAAACTCTAGACCCTCTTAAGAAGAATAATCATTTTATAGGGGATGAACTTTGGTGTGACATTTGTAAGGTGCCCCACCCCCAAGAGAAATGTTGTATGGCACAAAATATTTTTGAGGAAGAACATGAGGGATGTGTGGAGAGACCTATGATCAATACTCTTTCATCTACCCCCTTTTGTTCAGGAGATAGTGATGACTCAGATGGAGATTACATGCCAGATGAAAGTTACAGGAGGCTAGGATCCTAATAGGAGAAAAAAGTTCTTTCAGATGGTGATGAAAATCTAGATATTAGAAGCACAACAAAAGAGGAAAGAGAGGCATACATTGTGGTAGCAATGGAACAAGTTCTGAGCAACTACTACCTAAGGAACAGAGCTGTAAACTCAGGTAATGAGCAAGTGGTAGGGATGTTCAAAATTTCAAACAACAATGGTTAGATAAAGAAAGTGAAGGTAGATATCCCCAAAAGGAAAGCTGATCAGACATTAAAGATAAGAAAACTAGTGGATAAGCAAAGCAATGGTAAGAAAGTTTCAAACTATACTTCATTCATGTCTCAAGCATTATTTGAGGTAAAAATTTCTATCACTCTAATAGAAATAGTGAAATTAGCTGATCGTAGGAATGAAACGATCAAAATAATAAATGATGATGTTAAAAAGGATTCAAAGGAACAAAAGGATAATGAAGAACTATCAGTTATTTGCCTAGGAACTTATGTTAATGAAGATGCTACTAAAGTAGATCCTTTCTTTTTGACTTTGTTGATAAATAATAAATTAGTTAAAATTGTATGTTAGACTCTAGAGCAATAGTTAATATTATGCCTCATGGAGTAATGAAAGAATTAGGAATGAATGTGGATACTACTTATGGAAAATGTTATGCTATGGACAATAGATCTATTGCAGCTATTGGAATAATGAAAAATGTTGAATTTAAGTTTACTTCTTGTCTTGAAAAGTCTTATAAAATTGATGTTACTATTGTAGAAGTACCTCCTAGTTATGGGATGCTATTATCTAGATAGTGGTCTAATTTAATAGGTGGTAATGTCCAATTAGATCTATCTTATTCTTATATCCCTATGAATGATAGGATTATAAGGATTAATAGGGAACCAAGATCCACTTATATCATTGAAGATGTTGATCCAAGTTAGATTACATACTTTTTCCATACCGACATGGATAATTTTCAGGTAAGTATTCATAAAAATGTCATTGAAAATACTAGTCCTATTGAAATATATACTAAGGAAAATAGTGATTTCATTTGGAAAAAAAAATTTGATGGATCATGTAGAAAAAGTGGTAATGGAGAAAGTGTAGTTTACATATCCCCAAATGGGAAATCTTTTAAATATTCCTTTTTGTTGGCTTTTGAATGTACTAGACAATACTGTAGAATACAAAGTACTTCTACTATGTCTAAAAATAGAAAATAAACATGGTATCAAAATTCTTTCTATTTATGGGGATTTTGAATTGGTTGTATCTCAGATTTGGGATAAGTTTGTTACTAAGAATCATACTCTAAAAAGGTATAAAAATGAAGTTTGGGATTCTATAGAGTGTTTTGATGCTTTTTCAATAACTTGGATAGATAGGTCTGAAAATATTCTTGCTGATTTCATGGCTAACCTCCCAGTTAAGCATAATGATATTCCATGTGAAGATATAGCTTAGGTAGAGATCAAATCGAGACTAGCAATACTTGATAACATTCATAATTGGCAAGTCTTTGAGGATGATAGCGACATCATAAAATTCATTGCATGTGAAGAAAGGTATGAGGATCAGTTTATTGATTTGAATTCTTATGTTGAAACAATAGAAGAAAAGGATACTTTATTTGGAAAAGAAGTAATTCAACTTAAGACTAGTAAAATACCTAAGGGCCTTGTGGCATTAGAGAGGATGTTTGATAACAAGGATTCTAATGGTAGAGTTAAAATGAATAATACTACTATAGAGGAAGTATAGAAGATAAATTTAGGAAATGAACATACTCCTAAAGAGGTTTTCATTGGTAAAAAGCTAACTCTTAAAATCAAAGCTGATATTGTTGGTTTATTAAGAAAGTACAGGCATGTATTTTCTTGGTCCTACGATGATCTTAAGGCTTATATAGAAGACCTGATGCAAAGCCTTTTAGACAAAGGAAAAGACCAATCAATCCGAATTTGGCTCCTAAGATGAAGAAGGAACTTATCAAGATGACGGATGCTGGTATCTTCAAGCCGATTAGACACTCTACTTGGGTTTCAAACTTGGTACCTGTTAGGAAGAAAAATAGAGATATCAGGCTTTGTGTGGATTTAAGAAACCTAAACATATCTTCATTAAAGGATAATTATCCATTACCTGATAAGGAGGCATTATTACAAAAGGTTACAAGGAATGAATTTTTATCCATGATGGATGGGATCTTTGGGTACAATCAGGTGAAGGTTAAAGAAGAAGAACAGTACAAAACAACATTCACTACACCATGGGGTACATACATTTATGCAAGAATGTTGTTTGGACTTACGAGCACCGGAGCTACTTTTCACAGAGCCATGGATATGGCTTTTGGGGATTTCATTGATATTATCATGGTAATATATCAGGATGACATCATAGCTTATTCTAAGTAACCAGAAGACCATTGCAAGCATTTAGAGAAAATTTTCAAAAGAGCCCTTGAATATGGAGTATCCTTAAATCCAAAGAAATATCATTTTGGGGTAACTGAGGGTAAACTTCTCTATGACATTGTTTCCAGAGGAGTCAGAATAGACCCAGAAAGGATTGAAGCAATTGATAAGATTCAAATTCCTAATAATGTTAAGGGGATTCAATCTTTCTTTGGACAAATCAACTTTGTGAGGAGGTTCATCCCAAACTTTTTAAAAATTATGAAACCTATTGCAAAGATGTTAAAGAAGAATGTAGTTCCAAATTGGACATATGAGACCTTAGAATATTTTTCCAGCATTAAGAAAGCAATCAAAGAAGCTCCATTTTTTAAATCTCCTTATTTCTCGAAACCATTTTAGTTGTTCTCTTTCACTTCTTTCCACACCATTGCAGTGGATTTACTAGCGAAAAATGATGAAGGGTATGAGCAGCCTATATCTTTCTTCAACAAAACTTTACAGTCTTCTAAACTGAACTATGATATACATGAAAAGTAGGCTTATGCATTAGTTAAAGTAGTGAAATGATTTAGACCTTACCTGGTTGGAGAAAAGATTGTGGCCTATGTACGTAATACACCAACTAATGATATATTGAGGCAATCAGAAGTCACAGGTAAAATATGTCGATGGATTAATCAGGTTTCAAAATTTGACATTGTAATTCAAATCACTAAGTGAATTAGAGGACAAGGGTTGGCTAAACTCATGGAAGAGACAAATTTGGATGCAGCCCAAGTAAACCAAGTAGATTTGGAAAGTGCATAAATGAGCATAGAACATTGTCCATGGTACATAGACATAGTCTACTTCTTAAAGCATATGAAATCTCAAGAAGGTCTAAGTGATAATCAGAAAATAACTATAAAGTTAAAAGCATCAAGATATGTATTGATTCAAGGAGACTTGTATTGGAAGAATAATGACGGTGTCCTCTTATTCTGTCTAGACACTTATTGGGCTAAGTTAGTTATTAAAGAGTTGCATGATGGGGTATGTGACAGTCACTTTTTAGCTAAGACAACAAATCATAAGATATTGAAAGTTGGGTATTATTGGCCCCATGTATTCAAGGATTGTTATGAATATGTTAAAAAGTGTGAATCTTGTTAGAAGTTCTCTGGGAAACTGAAATACAATGGTTCTTTACCCCTTATTCCTTTACAAACTAAGGAACCGTTCAAAATGTGGGGAATAGACTTTATTGGGAAAATTGTAGATGCTTTGAGTGGAGGTCATAGGTGGATATTGGTTGCAACAAACTACTTTACGAAATGGGTTGAAGCTATACCTACGAGACAAGCTACAAGCAAGGTGGTCATCAAGTTTTTGACAGACAACATACTTACCAGATTTGGTGTACCTTGCAAGATTCTTTGTGACAATGACATGTGTTTCAAATCTAAGGAATTTTTAGAATTCTGCAACAAATATGGTATTAGCCTATCATATTCATCCCCGTATCATCCGCAAGAGAATGGTCAAGCAGAATCAAGAAATAAGAATATACTAAAGATTATCAGGAGAATGTTGAGCAATAATAAGAAGGCATGGGATTCAAAGCTAGGTCTACCTTTGTGGACAGACATGGTAATAGTGAAAAGATCGATAGTTTTTTATCCTTATGAATTGGTTTATGGGAAACAAGAAAGGCTGCCATTAAATAATCTCCTACCAGTTTACAGATTCATTCAAGAAGAAGAGCTTGAGGACGTAAATTTTATGGAAGACAAGTTGAGCCAATTATCAGAGCTAGATGAGATGAGAAGAAGAGCACAAGAAATGAATTTTCAACAACAACAACAGATTAAGACCCTTCATGACAAGAGAGCATTAGACAAGCCTTTCAGAGAAGGTGATTGGGTATTGAAATGGAATGCAAAAGACCAAGATAAAGGAAAACATGGTAAGTTCGAGGCATTATGGCTGGGAGCTTACATGGTCGTTTCAAAGTCAAGTGAGAATTTATACTATTTATAGGCTACAGATGAAGTTATTCAGGATTTCCCAACTCATGGTCGGTATTTGAAGCCCTTTCTCTCTTAAAATAGGAAGTATTCTCTAACTTGTACATTATTTTATTTGTTTTACTTTATCCTAGCCTCATGATTCTTTTCTTATTATGGTCTTCTTTTCCAGAAATAAATGGACTCTCACTGCATCCAGACATAAATACATGTTGCCAATAAGAGCCACTTTTGAAACCTACAAATTGAGGTTCTAAATACGCAAAACATCAGGGAAGTATAATCTTCATTTTTATTTTCATGTAAATTCCCTATTAAAAAGGCATAAATCTTTGTCATTATTCTATGTTCATGAAATAGATTTTTAGTCATTTTATTTCAATAAATTTAATGCATATATATTTTGAAATAAAATAATTATAAAAAATAATAAATAATAAGGTTGTTAAGTAAAAAGGTGGAGAGAGGGAGTTGAACACTCGACCTCTCAAACCAACATTTTTTCCTACCTACCTACCCTTCTACCCTCTAACCAATTAGTTTACTATTATTCTTCAAGATAATTTGGAAGAGGAACTAATTTACTTACATTCTCATGTGTAGGTGAAAAATTAATACAAAATTCTCACGCAGGGGAGTATTTTTTGCCTAAAAAATTTAAAATTCAAATATGATTATGCCTTTCTCATGTATTATTTATTTTATTGATTTTAGGAATAAAGAGTGGGGAGAGAGAGTTGAAGACTTGACCTCTCGACCCAGCCTTTATTCCTATCCTAACTACCCAACCTACCCTAACCGATTGTCCTATTGTATTCCTTGAGAATATGGGTAGAGATAAAGGGATAAATTATAAATTATTTTATTCCCTTTAGTAAATTTAGGGATAAAATGTTAGGTTAGAAGTATAATTGGATTTCTCTTACATGATGTATTTAAAATATTTTATATTTCACATGATTTATATTTTTTTTCATATGTACTCCTTTTTTATCTCATTTTTATTTTACCCTAAAACCCTAAAGTGAAAGAGTATAATAAAGTAATTTATTTTGGTAATGTTATGGGTTTTGAAATAAAATTTTAATTGGCATAAATCTTTAATTTCCAAAATACCTAAATGTAATCTTTCATTTTACCCTGTTGTAATTTTAATTTTTAAAATCAAACTATTAGGGTAAAATGGGCATAAATGATTATATCTTACCTTATTTGATTTTAACTTTTTCATTTTGCAAATATTAATTAATGGATATGAAAATATGTGCTTTTATTTTATCCTTCACCTTCATTTCATAAAGTGCATATTTAGGGTTTTTGTTTAGAATATAAAATTATTTTACCTTAAGACTCTATGCATTTTTATTAAATGGTTGTAAGATTTTATTTTGTTTTTACATTTGAAAGGATTTATTGACATCAGGGTTGTTATTTTTCTAGAAATCAATACAC